>CM046030.1:6077902-6362247 GCA_025215565.1 Flaveria ramosissima | reverse complement strand
GGTCCTAGAACTCACACAATCGACCACACGAGAAGAGCTTCGAATCAACACGCTACACTTTGATTTTCACGCTCGAATCCACACGAACCAAGCCTCGAGACCACTTTCTTCCTCTTCTCTCTCTAATCCGAAAATTATGAGTGTGGGGGAGGTGTTGGATGCCTTCCCCCTTTTATACTCCCACTCATCCAACTTTCTCCCGTTGACGGGTTTGGTCCCCCAACTTTGGACTTTATTTCTTTTTTTTCATTCGCCGGCTTCAAAATAAATAATCGGGTGTGTTACACTTGTTTAGTTTCAAGTATCTAGTTTACTCTTTTTCCTTTCAAATGTGATAATCAAGCTATTATTTATATTGTTGAAAATTATTCTTTCATAAGCAGACTAAGCATATTATTTGAATTCAATTTATGGGTGAGAATATTCAGATGGTTTAATTTTGCTGTCTCACACTTGTACTTGAGATCAGATTGAGGATTAATGCACGAAAAGTCTGGCTGGTTATCCGCCACATAGTGGCGGAGTGTGGATATTTTCATAAGGGGCCGGGGGCGAAATTAATTTTTTAGGGGGCGGACTCATTATATATAAAAAAAATATGTTAGGATCTGGTATTTGAACGAAACACCAACTGATTAACATGTAAACCAAACCAAATAGTGCGGAATCCTATTTGATTGGCGATCCAATCAGTGAGAACGCACGTAGAATCAATAAGTATTGAATCTAACGTTAAGAATCGATTAGGAATCGATCTACAGCGTTCTATGAACTTGGAGTATGAACTTGGAGGCTTTTGGACGGTTAGGGTACGTCTGGAGTCGAAATAGAATGAATGCTTTTGTTTTTCCACGAATTGGGTGGTATTTATAGGTTAGGGTTGTTCATTCGGGCGACTGAACCATTAGTATGGTTTAGTCGTGCGATTGAACCATGCGGTTGATCCATCCGCACGACTGAGTGTTCAGTCGTGCGACTGAGCCAATCTCATGTTACAATATACAACTGATTCAGTCTCCTGGTTCAGTCGTGCGACTGAGTCATTCGCCTGAAGTTATTCATGCGTATGGTCCATTCGCATGGGCCATTCGCATGAGAACTTCATTTTGTTAAGTTTGAATGTATTCATTAATATAACATTATGTGTATCAATTCAAACAATCACAAACCTATTTAACCAATTCACATCAACTCATTAATGAAATATTAAACATTATAAATCACAAACAACCATTCTCATTTCATTAATATCCAAACATTACATCAGTGTAAGACAAACAAGACATATTACATTCATATCAGGATCTAGGTACATATGTATCAACAAACTCCCCCTTGGACCTAGATCTATCTGTCTTGTTTTCTTCTGCATCACCTCCTCATACTTCTTGTACTTTTCCTCTCTTGTGACTCCTGCGTGAATCTCAAACGCAAAACAGAGTCTTATGACATTCTGAAATTGGAGGGCTTGTACAATATCTTGCGTGTCATAGAACAGTGGCCACTTGTATAATGTGTAGAAATCATTAGTAGACAAGTTAGTAAGCCACATTAGGTCAAACACCCCCTGATGGTATCCATTCGTCCCTCTTTATTTAGAATATGACCGCTGATGGTCCTCTCCCGGTTCTCCAATCATAGTACCACCACTTAAAGTATGGAGGGAAGTCATGTGGCATTTCCCTGAGAGGGATTCTTGATATCGTTCTTGGAGGACTCCACTTTAGCAAATCTTAGGCTTCCAATGATGGGATCAACTTCTGAACGTCTGATATACCTCGTAGGTTGTTGAGGTTTGAAGTTGACCCACCTGGTGTGGTACTCTTTCTTCAGGGCAGCCTCAAACCAGCCTGACATCTTCCTTGGGTCAGCATATAGTAGCTTCAATTTCGCCAGCTGGTTGAGCTCAAAACCAGGTACAGTCTTAGATCATGTGGAAATCTAAAGTACTCTCACCCTATGCCTTCTCCCTCTTAATGGCATAAACGTTTGATCCTCAAATGTGCCCACGCAATAATCCTGCCTGACACCTTATGATGTTTCTTCACTCTGTAATTTGGTGTAGACATATGTTAGGAGCGCGCGTTGGGCTCGGATTTCCTCAAAACAAGCACCCATTCGCCTTTCTGATATCAACACATCGTCGTTTGAGGCTTGGGCCTTTCCTCGTCTTCAGACTCCTCCTGCTCCATCTGATCTAATACCTCAATGTATCACTGACTAGGGATTCACCCAGATTGGGGACCACATTTTTTCCCTCGTTGTCACAATACTGAGGATAGTGCTCTGCTGTACGTCTTCTATCTCTAAATCTCATCAATGTCATTTAGCTCTTCGTCACTGGTAGAGTTCACACACGTTTGTGATTGCATTGTACTGGAGCTCAGGTCTCAAAGACGTCAACGCGACTATGGTTTGTACAGAACACAGAAACTAAGAGTCAGGATCAAAAAAACCTTTAAGTCCCACAGACGTCACAACAACTACTGAAGTCCACAACAGCTGAAGACAACAACTGATTACAAGTCTGAAGACAACAACTGAAGACAAAGTCTGAAGACAAGTGCTGAAGACAAAGTCTGAAGACAAGTGCTGAAGACAAAGTATCAGACGTTGTCACACAACAGCTGAAGAGGACTTCTTCAGTAGTTGTGACGGTTTACTTTCAGTAGTTTTATGTTCTTTCTTTTCAGTAGTTTTGTAAAACGACTGAAGAGCTTGTTCTTCAGTCGTTGTAGTATCAGTAGTTTCCTTTCAGTAGTTTTATGTTTTATACTTAGCACTCTGACATGTTCTCAGTAGTTGTGAACATTTCAGTAGTTTATTAAGTATTAGTTATTTTTGTACTAAATCTGCTAGTAATCACCATCCCGTGATTACAGCAGTGATTGCACTCTATATAAGGAGTGCCAACCTTATTGTAACTGTGAATGATTTAGCAATAATATTGGGCATTATTGAAACATTCCTAATCACAGAAAAATATTCTCTCGCATTTGTTTACAAGTAACAAACTCTTGCTATAATTTGACTAATTCTTCTCTTCATTCCGCTGCATTACACTCTAATACTTCAAACTTGTGATCGTTGATCCTGACAAATGGTATCAGAGCTGGTTAATCATTGATCGATCTAATAATTGATCATTGAAACTGCTCTTCAAGATCCAAGTTTGAGTGAATTAGCATTTTTTGCAAGAAACTGTTATAGAGATTGAATTTTCTGTGCTTTTAATCATTCATCCTGAGACTTATTCTTGGTTTTCATTGAGTTTGTTGTGGTGTGTCTAAATTTTTGCTTGAATAAAATTGTTTTTGGATCCAAAATGACTACTCCTTCCAATGATCCTCACAATACTGGTTCCTCAACCAAGCCTCCAATGCTGGTTAGGAATGAGTATAACATATGGCAACGTCGTATGCTCCATCACCTGTCTGTTAACAGCTCAGGTTGTTGGACATCAGTGGTACATGGTCCACATAAGCCTATGGTGAATAACCCGGAAACCAATCAAATGGTTCCGAAGAGGAAGGATCAATACTCAGATGAGGATAAGAAATTTTTGAGATAGATGCAAAAGCTCATGGAATTCTAGCCATGGCACTACCCAATGAAATTTATTCTGGGCTAATGCATTATGAATCTGCCCATGACCTCTGGAATGCCTTGAAAGAACAATTTGGAGGAAAAGATGAGGTCTTGGCAAATAATAGAGATCCTGCCCAACAATATGAGACATTCTCTCATAGGAAGGGTGAGACACGACTCAACAGTTTGAGCGGTTCTCTTGTTTGATCTTGAATTGAAAATGGTCAAACATGAGTATACTAATATTCAGATGAATAACAGATTTTCAGATCACTGCCTGAGAGATGGGATACATATACCATTGTCCTACGCTCCAGTGCAAATTTGGACAAACTATCTCTCACCCAACTTCAGGGAAATTGCTCACATTTGAGAGAGGATAGAACAAAAGAGAAAACTGTCTTCATCTGGTAAGCTCACTGAGGACTTTGTACCAGGAAACACTGCTCTGGTTAGTCATGAGTCAGAATATGCTCCATCTGAATGCCAGTATGATGAGCATATTGATTTCTCTTCAAACATTTCTGATTCAGCATTTGTGAGTGTTGATAGTCAATTTCTGGGTGTAATAATGACAATCTATGCTTCATCATGGATGATCTCAAGGGGATCTGCTGATGATGACTTAGAAGAGATGGATATTTTGAGCCAAATGGCCTTGATAAATATCAGATCTCAGAAGTTCTACAAAAGAACTGGAAGAAAGTTCCCAGGACTCTCTGGCAAAACCAAAGTTGGTTTTGACAAGAGCAAGTTGAGGTGTCACAGATGCCAAAGGCTTGGACACTTGCTAGAGAATGTAGATCATCTGGATCTAATTCCTCTGCACCTTTTGTGACTTTTCCTAGCAATAGTCAACAAAACAAAGGGCAACATCCTGTCAATTCTAGTCATCAGTCTCAACTACAATCTCCTGCATATTTTGTTCCTCAGGGTCAAATGCCTTACCCTTACCCGTGTTATTACATGCCACAAACCAGTCAAGTTCAAGCTCCTATGGTACCACAACCTCATGCACTTCCAGAACCTCAACCATCTCATCAACCCCCTCAACCTCAACAACATAGCTTCTTCACCCCAGAAGTTGTTGATTGGAGCAGCTTGCCAGATGACATGTCTGGTCATGAACAACTGTTCACAAGTGCTGATCAACATGGTGGTGATAGTCCTTTTGGAATCTGGCACTTATGGCTCTGGAATCAACTGAGGGTTCCTGCTCAACTGCATCATCTTCACAGGTAACTCAGGTATCTTCAGAGGCTAAAGCCAAGTTATGTTCTGAATCTTGCATTGCTGCCTTTGTCTCTATAGAGAGGCAAATGTAGCATTAATAAATGAAAAACTTGAGTTTGAGAAAACAATTTCCAAAAGACAAGCTGAGTATGAGTCTGCTCTTAATAGTAAAAATGATGAGATTTATAAGCTTAAATGCCAATTAAATGATGAAAAGGCTAAGCTAGAGGTTATTCTGGAAGACCAGAAAAGTCTTAAAGAAACCCTTGCAGTCACCCAAGTAGAGTGTGATCGATGGGTGCAATCATGCAAAGGTTTTGAGATGCTTCTTAGTAAGCAATCAGCTTCCAATGTGAAGTTTGGCATTGGTTATAATCACACTGCTCCTCCTACAGATTTTGCTCCAAGAGTAGAGGTGAAATCTGATGGAGAAAGCAATAACCAATCCACCTCATCATGTGATTCACTTTTTGATAAAGCATCATCAAAAGTTGAAGTCAGCACTAAGCCCTCTCAGAACCTATCAGCTAATGTTGATGGTTCAATTGCTGACACTCACATGATCAAAGAGTTGGTCAACTCAGGAGTTATGTCTGAAAGTCCTGAAAGGACTGGAGAGCAAGATTTAACTCCTGAAGTTCAAGCTCCAACTACTGACAGCACTGAAAAGAAGAAAACTGTCAGTAGAAAGAGTTTGAAGACTACTAAAGAGGAAGTCAAGAAAGCAAATAGTGCTTCCAAAGTACTGAAGAGCAAGTCTTCAGTAGTTTCATCCTCTTTAGTTGATGATCAACATAAGATGAAAAAGAAACCATGTGAAGTATGTGGTTTGTTTAATCATCTCACTGATGATTGTTGGTACAAAAGAGGATCCAAACTCAAACATAAAGATGAAATTAAAGAGAAAATGGTTAAAATGAAAAATGAGTTTAAAGCCACATTTGTACCAGCAACATCAAATCCTGTAATCCTTAAGTCCAAAAAGAAATCCAAAAAGGAAGGGGTTAAACAGGTAACAGCTGAGGTTGCTCAAAAGAAGAAGGTGCAACATAAGAACTTATCAAACTCCAGTGCTAATGTGTCTGAAGAGCTGAAAGCTTTATCACAAATCAGACACAGCTGGTTATGATGGTTCAACATCTATTGGGAAGAGTCAACCAATTAGATGTTCCTATGTTGAATCCACAGAAAAGGAGGTCCAAGCCAAAGGATTCCTCTTCTCCACCATCTTCTTCCTCTCAAGCTGTTATTTCTAGCAAACTTGTTAGTCCACCATCTGTTGATGTGAATAGGCCCAAAACCAAAAAGGTTTGGGTCTCAAAATCTAACTAATTTGCTTTGTTCTGCAGGGTTCTTCAACATGCCACAGAGGCATCTGGTATGTAGACAGTGGAGGATCCATGCATATGACAGGAAACAGATCACTTCTTAATGACTACTCTCAAGGAAGGAAGGGATTTGTATCTTTTGGCAATGATGCAAAGGGTTACATCATCGGCAAAGGCTTTGTTTCCAATGGGGAAATAAAGTTTGATGATGTTAACCATGTGGAAAATCTCAAGTACAACCTCTTGAGTGTCAGTCAAATGTGTGACAAAGGCCATGTTGCTCTTTTCACAAGTCAGAACTGCCGGATTCTGTCATCCAAAGTTCTGAGTTTGATTGACAAGGTGTTGGATAAACACACTCTCCTTAAGGCCAACAGGACAGGAAGAGTGTATGCCTTAGATCTTTCTAAGAAAATAGATCTCAAAGGCCATCCTTGCCTATTTTCCAAGGCTTCCCCTCAAGAATCTACACTATGGCATAGAAGGCTGGGTCATGTTAATCTCAAAAACATAAATCAGCTGATAACCATGGTTTAGTAAGGGGATTGCCTATGAAGGAGTTTAAATGTGAAGATGACTGCACTGCTTGTCTAAAAGGAAAACAGCACAAAGTTCATTTCCTTCCATAGAAGAACCTAAGTCCACAGCCTGCTTACAGCTTCTTCACATGGATCTCTTTGGTCCTGTGAGAGTGATGAGTATGGCTAAGAAAAAATACTGTCTAGTAATTGTGGATGATTACTCCAGATTTGTATGGACTTTCTTTTGCATTCAAAGGATGAAGCACCTCAGAAGATTATCAACTTTGTGTTGTATGTTGAGAAGCAGTATTCCCTCTCAGTCAAGTGTATTAGAAGTGATAATGGAACTGAATTTAGAAACAATACACTTGATGAGTTCTACCTCTCAAAGGGAATCAAGAGGCATTTTAGCATTCCAAGAACTCCTGAACAAAATGGAGTAGTGGAGAGAAAGAACAGGACCCTTATTGAAGCTGCAAGGTCCATGTTGGCTGACTCTGGATTGCCAATGACTTTTTGGGCTGAAGCTATCAATACAGCTTGCTATGTACAAAATAAGCTCTAGTGAATAAGAGGTTGATGAAAACTCCATATGAAGTTCTTCATCATTTGGCCCCTCTAATTTCATTCTTTAGAGCTTTTGGATGTCCTTGTTTCATTCTCAACACAAGGGATCAACTCCAAAAATTTGATTCTAAGGTGGATGCAGGATATTTTGTTGGTTATTCATCAACTTGCAAAGCATACAAGTCTTCAACTGTAGAACAAAGATGGTTGAAGAGACTCTACATGTTAAGTTTAATGAATCTCCAAAGGACAAGATTCCACAAAATCCTGTGGAGATATTTGATTTGGACATACTACAATATGCTCCTCATCAAACTCCTGCTGTTGCTCCTGTCAACAGTTCTCCACCTGGTGGTACTGCTGGTGCTGATGATGATGATAGTAGTACTCACCTCTTCAGATTTACTGATCAACTGCCTGATTCAGCTAGACCTGATGTTCCTGCAGCTCCAGCAGCACAATCCACAACAAATGCTGATGAGATTTCTACAACTTCAACTTCCTTTGAACTACCATCAACTGATTGGTTTCAAGGAAATTCTTCACCATCACCATCTGTTGCTGCTGAGCCTGCTACAAACACTTGCACTGATCTCATTGTGTACCAAGATCTGAAGAATCACCCTATGTCTCAAATCATTGGTGATATCACTGCTGGAGTATCAACAAGAAGTCAATTGTCAAATTTCTGCTTCTATGCTCTCTTCATTAGTCAGCAAGAGCCAAAGAATTATCACATTGCCTTAAAGGACAATGGATGGGTTGATGCCATGCAGCTTGAGCTTCTTCAGTTCAAGAAACAACAAGTGTGGGAACTGGTTCCTCTACCTCCAGGTAAGTGTGCAATAGGCACTAAATGGGTGTTTAGGAATAAGACTGATGAAAATGGGCTTATTGTTAAGAACAAGGCCAGACTGGTTGTTCAGGGGTTTGCACAAGAAGAAGGTATTGATTATGATGAAACCTTTGCTCCTGTAGCCAGACTGGAAGCAATTCGATTGTTTTTAGCTTATGCTGCTTATCAAAATCTTAAAGTTTTTCAAATGGATGTCAAAAGTGCTTTTCTGTATGGGAAAATTAAAGAAGAGGTTTATGTATGTCAACCACCAGGTTTTGAGGACAACAAACATCCTAATTGGGTGTATAAGCTTGATAAGGCTCTTTATGGGTTGAAACAAGCTCCTAGGGCCTGGTATGAGACATTATCAAACTTTCTTCTTGAAAATAATTTTACTAGAGGCACCATAGATAAAACTTTATTCATTAAGAAAGCAGGGCAGCATAATCTACTTGTTCAAATTTATGTAGATGATATTATTTTTGCATCTTCTGATCCACAGTTGTGTGATGGCTTTACAAAGCTGATGCAACAAAAGTTTGAAATGAGTGCAATGGGGGAATTACAATTCTTTCTGGGTTTGCAAATCAAACAAAAGGCTGATGGAATTTTCATTCATCAGTCCAAATATACAAAAAATCTTTTGGAAAAATTTGATTTACAAAATTGTAAACCTTGTTCTACTCCCATGTGCAACACCACACAACTGGATACAGATCAGAAAGGTAAAGTGGTTGATGAAACACTTTACAGATGTATGATTGGGTCCTTGATGTACTTAACAGCTTCTAGACCAGATATTATGTTTGCTACATGTGTTTGTGCTAGATTTCAGGCTGCACCTAAGGAGTCTCATCTGATTGCAGTCAAGAGGATCTTTAGATATTTGCAAGGCACTCCATCTCTAGGTTTATGGTATTCTACTAGACATTCTGGTAAATTAGTTGCTTTTTCTGACAGTGACTATGCAGGGTGTAAGTTGACCAGGAAATCAACTTCTGGTGGATGCCAATTCCTAGGCAACTGTTTGATTTCTTGGCAGAGTAAGAAACAAACCTCAGTTGCTACATCAACTGCTGAAGCCGAGTACATTGCTGCTGCAAGTTGTACATCTCAGGTATTATGGCTTCAAAACCAATTATTGGATTATGGCATAACTGAGACTAAGACTCCATTGTTAATGGACAGTTCTTCAGCTCTTTGTATTGTCAAGAATCCTGTCCAGCACTCTAGGACTAAGCATATTGAAATCAGACACCACTTTATTAGAGATTGTTTTGAAAAAGGTCTGATTGATCCAAAATTTGTTCCTAGTGCTGATGAGCTTGCAGACATTTTTACTAAGCCTTTGGATAGTTCAACTTTCCACAACCTGGTGTTAAGGCTTGGTATGCTGCAGCTAGAATAAGTGACAACTACTGATAATCTTCAGTAATAAATACTGATGATCATTGGTAACCATGTCATATATAAGTACTTCATTTGTTAAAACAGCTGATGTAGTTATAACAGCTGATGAAATCACAACAGCTGATGTAACTACAACTGCTGATGTCAGAAATGCAGATAAGTACTGATGACCAATGAAACATCAAATTCGGATTTAAATGTGGAGGTCAGACTGAAACAGCTGAAAAGCTATGAATTGACGACAACAGCTGATGAGTAATTTCTCTTCAGTTGTTTTTACAACTGCTGTTTCTAAACAACTGAAGCCACAGCTATGTCTTCAGTAGTTTACAACTACTGAAGACTACCACTAAGTCTTCAGCTGTTTACAACAACTGATGACAAAACCACTGTCTTCAGTAGTTTCATAACTACTGATGACAAACACCATGTCCTCAGTTGTTTCACCACCTGAAGTCGGAATTGTCCTCAGTAGTTTTATAACTACTGAAGACTAAATCAAAGACTTCAGCTGTTTCAATGTCTGACGGTTAAACCCAAGTCTTCAGTTGTTTTATAACAACTGATGATCACACCAATACGGTCAGTCATTTCAAACCTCTGAAAGTTAATGCCACGTCATCACCAGTTTCACCAAATGATGACTAACACCAAAACCTTCAGTCGGTTCATAACCCTACCCTATAAATCCCTTATCTCACCAGAGTTTTTCTCACCTTTCCTCTCAAACCTAACGTTCAAAAACTCTGTACCCTCTCTTCATCCATGGCGACCATGCAACTAAAACCACGACACAACTGTGTCGCTCACCTTACTAAATCACCATTCTGGACCAAGTTTCACAACGCCATTGATTTAATGGTCCAGTCACCTTACCAAACAGCCTTTCTGATAAACCCCACCATATATGCCGAATCCCTTAGCCAATTCTGGACAAACGTCACTCTTGTCTCTGAGGAGAATGACACAGAGTCACTTCATTCGTTTGTCCATAAGCCAAAAGGTGGTCATCAATCCAGAGATTCTTCGCCAAACCCTCAATCTGGATGATGTCACTTCCCGACTAGCTATCCAAAGGGCACC
Organism: Flaveria ramosissima; assembly: GCA_025215565.1. Lineage (NCBI taxonomy): Eukaryota > Viridiplantae > Streptophyta > Magnoliopsida > Asterales > Asteraceae > Flaveria > Flaveria ramosissima. The sequence continues at coordinate 6,351,679 of CM046030.1, read as the reverse complement.
ACTGATCTATCATTTGCCCACCATGATACGAAGGTCAACCTGAGTGCCTCTACCATATTGAAGAAACATTTCCAGGATGCTGAACGGCTTATCTTTCATATGGTAAATGTCTGTCTGCTCCAAAACTTCATCATGGGATCAAATGTCCACAAGTGGCAACAGGTATTGTACTCGTCCTTGAGCAACAACCTTTAATTTTTTCTGAAATACTATTCTTAGAGCTCAAGGATATGGCCCAAAAACAACTTTCCTAACCGTTGGATATTATATCCTCGTTTATAATGGCCATAATTGAAAACCAGCTTCAAGCTGAGGGACTTGTTGGCCTGGGAGTCCCTGCTATGGCTGTATTGCCTGAAGTATACTCCCGCACAACTCTGACCAATCACTCAAAATGGCTGCCAAGCTGCGCAAACCCACGCAGCTGGAACCCACAGCCACCACCACAAATCCAAAGTCCCCACCAAACCAAAAACAAAAACCAAAACAGCTATTCAGGAAGATGAGTCCCCTGAAGATGCTCCTGTACCACCAAGACAGGATATACTTACTTACTGGTGTAAACCCCCCAGTAGTATCAGAGACTCACCCAGCCACAGCCGCTCAGGTTTCCTCTCAAAGGAACCTGAAGCAACCAAAGAAGGGGTACCCACAAATCTGGAATCTTCCTCATTTGAGGAGATTGCCATTGAAACACACCATTCTCCCCGGTGCATAATACCCTATCTCCTCATGAAAATGCCCCCCAAAGTCCAACACTTATATTGCAAATGTGCTGACTCAGCTGCATGCCTCTCCTCCTCCCCAACAACTACCTAAAGGAAACCACAGATATTGAGGTCGAGGATCAACATGCTTCTGACAACCCACAGCACAGGGTTTAAATGTTCAGTCTCCTAGTGTAGATACTGAGACACGAATATCTGGTGAGGCGGCTGCCACCTCTTCTGCATCAGCACATGATCAGACTGAGGCTGGTAACATGGCTAAGACCTCATCAGAGGCAACAGCTGATGAGGACATCGTCCTGAGGGCTGGAAGTCCCCAGTTCCAAGAAAAAGGGGCACATGCTACATCTGGTCTACACCCAGGGCATGTACATCTGCTACTAGCAGGAGGTCAGGTGATTCAGCATCTGCTGATGATGACCTGGGCTTCTTTTATGATGTTCTAGCCCAGAACACAATTCTTGAGGAAGAAGTCAGTAGACTACAAAGACTACTTGACCAATTCTCTCAAGAAGCAAGTCCATCTGATACCACCACCATACACCCACAGATGGCACCTTCACCTGAAGGTCTCCTAAACACTCAGCCACTAAAACATTCAATCCACCAGCTTCTACTTCTGGCACTGCTTCTCAGGGACAGAACCCCTCTGAGCAAACAGCTGCTATATTCCACAATCCCTACCTCTCATCACCCCAATGATCACCGACATTGTGATCAAAACCTTGGATGACAAACTTCCCTCAATCATACAGCCACTGGTGGAGGAGATTGTGAGCACAAGGCTTTCTACTACTCAAACCCTTGCAACCAATGCAACCAAAAAGGGGGAGAGTCAGTTAGTGAAAGGGAAGAGCATATTGATAGAGAGAGAACAGGAGGAAGAAGAGGTTGTGAAAGAGACTGAGAAGGAGGAAGAGTATGTGGAAGGGAGCTGACACTGATCAAGTGAGTGAAAGTCACAAAGACTTTCACATCACATATAAGAAGAGGAAGTTGAAAGAAAAGAAAAAGAACTCCAACTTGATGAGATGGTCAAAATGGCGGATGCTACACATAGTAATCTATGGACTCCATTATTGATCAACTATACAGACAAGGGTTTGATACTGCACAGCTTGACTCAGAGATTAGAAGACTTGAAGTTGAAGAAATTAACTCAAGATGGGCAAGTTATGATGTGCTAGAAAGAGAAAGACTGGAGATCATGATCAGATTCATTGCAAAGTATCTTGGAAGATCATTGATAGAGATTAAGTCATGGACCAGGGACAGTATCTTGGCAATAACCACCAAGATCTGTACGTCTGAAGCATACACAAAGGGATTAGTGATTGAAGCACTAAATGAAGCAGGTGCTGGAACAGAAATGAACTAGCAAAATACTCCAAAGCCTCACTCATTACAAGAATGCTAGAACAACCTGCAAAACCTACCACTTCAAATCACCACTACCACAACCCATTAAACCAACTCCTTTACCCTCAAAACCAACAGCCGATGATGCATCCAAGAAGAAGAAGAGAAGGATGTTTGAGGCTAGAAGAAGAAGATGAAGAGGATGATGAGGAAGAAGATGGTTGCCTCTTTCTGCGCAGTCCTAACCTTGCCTAAAGCCAAATCTATGCCATCACTCCCACCTCACAGATGGAAACTGTGAGAGTAAAGATCGAAGAAGAGCAACTGCAAAGGCTACATGATGAGGAGATGCTGAAGAGTATAGACAAAACTTATGCTGCTTCTTCATCAATAATAAGTATGAAGAAAGATGCTATGAGACTGTACACCCTTGCCAACACATTTCAATATCAAAAGGAAAAGGTGAGGATATGGCCTGATCCTAGGGTGGCTCACAGAATTGTGAAGAAGGACATTCCTGCAAGATACAAGGGCCAGATAAAAAGGATCGTAGATGAAGAGATCACAGTGGTCCTTGTAGTATCACCCTGGGAGATTGTAGAAGACTTCAAGAAGGCTTATGAGACTAAACAGCCTCCCCCAAAAGATGTTAGAAAACAGAGTAATCAAGAAGGGGTTAGTCTACAAGAAGCTTGAGAACTTCAAACAAAATGAGCTCAGTCTGTTACTTGAAGGTAATCACCCAGATGAGTTTGCCTACAGACAGATCACACAGTTGAGCTCAAAAATGGCAAACAGGCCAAATACATCTCAGAGCTGTATGGGCGTGAAGGATTGTTCGATGGTGAACCAGAGAATCTTACTATGGAAGAACAAATCATGTTTCTCAGAGCATACACCAGAGAATCCTACAGGCTTATACATGGGAAGTGAATCTCATGGATGGGGGAACAGCTCAGTGTCCAATTCCCCAATACAGAGAGCTCCCATCCATACTTTGCCAACCAAATCATCAGAGACTTACTTCCAGGCCGGTGCTTATATGGTCATCTTCTCAACTGATCAAGAAGGAAAAAGACCAACCATTTTGCCAACAATAAGTGGGACCTCAATAAAGTTAAAGGTTTTGGCTGCATTGGTTCAGGGGGAGTTTGTTGGACCAAAAGAACCAATGAGCCGGATCAGAAAACCTTTAAGTCCCACAGACGTCACACAACTACTGAAGTCCACAACAGCTGAAGACAACAACTGAAGACAAAGTCTGAAGACAAGTGCTGAAGACAAAGTCTGAAGACAAGTGCTGAAGACAAAGTATCAGACGTTGTCACAACAGCTGAAGAGGACTTCTTCAGTAGTTGTGACGGTTTACTTTCAGTAGTTTTTATGTTCTTTTTTTTATGTTCTTTCTTTCAGTATTCTGTAAAACGACTGAAGAGCTTGTTCTTCAGTCGTTGTAGTATCATCAGTAGTTTTTTATGTTTATACTTAGTACTCTGACATGTTCTCAGTAGTTGTGAATATTTCAGTAGTTTATTAAGTATTAGTTATTTTTGTACTAAATCTGCTAGTAATCACCATCCCGTGATTACAGCAGTGATTGCACTCTATATAAGGAGTGCCAACCTTATTGTAACTGTGAATGATTCAGCAATAATATTGAGCATTATTGAAACATTCCTAAACACAGAAAAATATTCTCTCGCATTTGTTTACAAGTAACAAACTCTTGCTATAATTTGACTAATTCTTCTCTTCATTCCGCTGCATTACACTCTAATACTTCAAACTTGTGATCGTTGATCCTGACACCAACTGCAGTCATTGCACAAGTGCTGACTCAGCTACATTCCTCTACCCCTCCCCAGAAACCTGTTACTACTGGGGAAACCTCAACAGCTGAGGGAGAGGATCAAAATGTAGTTGATAACTAACAGCATAGGGATTCTAAAGTTCAGTCTTCTAGTGTAGATGTGGAGACTAGAACATCTGGTGAGGCTACCTCTTCCCTTTTCAACACATGAACATGATGAAGCAGGTATCATCTCTAAGACCTCACCAGAGGCAACTGTCAATGAAAGACTTGCTCCTGAGGCAGGAAGTCCCCAGTTCCAAGACAAAGGGGCACATGTGATCACTGATTTACACTCAGCACATGTTCATCCTGATTCACTCAGGAGGTCAGCTGATTCAGTTTATACTGATGATGACCTGGGCTTTTTCTTTGAATCTTAGTCCAAAACCAAATACTATTCTTGAGACTGAGGGTTGTAGATTAAAGACCTGCTTACCAACATGTCTCAGGAATCAAGTCCATCTGCCCCAATAAACCCACAGATGGCAGCTTCTGTTGAAGCTTCACCAAACACTAAGCCACTCAACTCAAACAAACCACCAGCCTCTGTTTCAGGCACCATTTCTCAGGGAGAGAACCCACCCCTCTGAGCAAGGCTGCTGCTTTCAAATCTTCCTTACCTCTCATCACCCCCATCATCACATCTATTGTTCATCAAACCATTGATGAGAGGATCTCCTCAGATCTAAAAATCCCTTGTGACTGATGCTGTGTCAAAGCCCTTTCTGACATTCAACCCCTGAACCCAATGCAACCAAAAGGGGGAGTCTAAGTTAGTAAAGGATGATAAAAGGAAAAGAGTTGAAGAGGAGAAGCTAAGGAGGAGCATAAAGGCAAAGAGATCATCACCTACAAAAGAAAGAAGAGTGTTGGTGAATAAACTAAAGATGAGAAGAGGTTTGATGAGATGATCAAAGAAGCTGATGACCAACATAGCAGATCCATGGACAGGATCATTAATCAGCTCTTCAGGCAAGGATTTGATACTGCCAAACTTGACTCAGAGATCAGAAGACTTGAGGTTCAGGAGATTGAGAATCGATGGGCAAGTTGCAATGAAGAAGAAAGGGAGAGACTGGAGGCTATGATCAGATTCTCTCTAAACACTTGGGAAGACCTATCATTGAGATCAAGTCATGGTCCAGAGATAGCATTTTGGAGATAACCACCAAAATATGCTCATCTGAAAGCTTCAACAAAGGCTTAATCATTGAAGCTCTGGATGAAGCTGGTGCTGGGAAGAGATCTGATATGACCAAGTTATCCAAATCCAAAGCCACCCTTACCAACAAAATGATAGAGCAGCCCTTAAAATCTCCTTTACCAAAACAATATTCAAAGCCAACCTCACAACCAAAACATCCAATCTCAAAACCTTCAAAACAACCAACATCTCAACCTTCAAAACAATCAACCTCACAACCCCTCTAAACCAACCTCTTTACCTAAGAAACCCATTCAAGATTCCACCAGTGATGCACCAAAAAAAGAAGGCTGCTGAGGATGGAAGAAGAAGAAGAAGAGGATGAAGAGGATAATCTGCCAATATCTACATTCTTGAAGGAAGAAACTGAAGCCTAGGAGTCAATCACAAACAATAACTCCTGAAACTCAAAGGCAGATGGTTAAGTCAAAATTGAAGAAGAAGAACAGCAGAGCAACATGATGAGCATTTCTTAGAATGGTTGACAAGGACTTCCCTCAGTCCTCATCCATTCAAGCTATGAAGAAACAAGCTCAGAGGCTGTACACTCTCAGACATACCTTTCAACATCAAAAAGAAAGAGTGAGGATTTTGCCAGATCCCAGGGTAAGTTCCAGAATTCACAGAAAATTACCAAGTAGATATCAGGCCAAGTAAGAAAGACTTTGAATGCTGCAATCATGTTGGCCATGGTAGTCTCACCCTGGGAAATCATTGAAGAATTCAAGAGAGCTCACACATCCAAATCAACCCTATGTCTATTCTTGAGAACAAATGATCAAGAAGGGGTTGTTATACAAAAGACTTGAAGATCTTCAAAAGAGTGAACTCCAGTTGCTGCTTGAAGGCTCTCATCCAGATGAATTTGCTATAGAGAGATAACAACTGTTGAGTTGAAGAATGGGAAGACAGTGAGGTATCTGTCTGAATACTATGGGCCTGAGTTCTTCTTTGAGGGAGAAGCAGAAGAACTCACTAAGGAGGAACAGTTGTTCTCCTTGAGGCCTATACAATGGAGTCTTACAGACTCATCAATGGAAAGTAGGTTTCATGGTTGGGACAAGACTCTTGTGTCCAATTTCCCAAGACAGAGTTCCCTTCCATACTTAGCCAATCAAAAGATTAGAAACCTTTCCTGGCCATGCTTATCTGTCTACCTCTGAAGCTGATCAAGAGAGTATTTCTGCAAAGAATAAGTGGGATCTTCAATAAGTTTAGAGTTTTTGTTTGCATTGGTTCAGGGGGAGTTTGTTGGACCAAAAGACCAATGACCTGATCAGAAAACCTCTAAGTCCCACAGACATAACAACTGCTGAAGAAGATCACACAGCTGAAGACATCAGCTGATTACAAAGTCTGAAGACAATTCTGAAAGTAAGAACTTAAGACAAAGTCTAAGATGAAGTGCTGAAGACAAAGACTGAAGACCAGAGTGATCAGCATTTGTCACAACAGCTGAAGTTGTTAACTTCAGTAGTTGTGATGGTTTTACTTTTCAGTACTTGTATTTTACATTTCATAGTTTTAAGTCAGTAGTTTCATTCATTTGTACTTAGCATTCTCTGAGATGTGATCATTTGTTGAGAACATCTCAGTAGTTTGTATATTTCAGTTGTTTTTGTAAATTCTGTTAGAGGTCACTATCAAGTGACATCAGCAGACGTCACATTCCTCTATATAAAGGATGTTGACCTAGCTGTATTCTAACCGTAAGCATTACGCTGAATAAACATTCCTTTAACACAGAAATTCTCTCATAATTGTGATTGAGTGTTTTGCTTTCAGTACTTACTTTCCTGCTTGAATCGATCTTAATTCGTGATATTCCGCTACAGCCGGCATACTTTCAAAGCTAATTGACTAGACAAAAAAATCAATTGTAGAAAAAGGCATATCTGCCTTTTGACCTTGTGACTATGACATGCCATAGCTCACATCCTTATACATTACAAAAAGGATAAAGTACATAAAGTAGAAAGTTACAGACTCAAGACCTCAATGTACAGTTACCAAAAGCATGGACCTTTTCACCAACTCATGTAAGTTGGTGACTTTACAGAGATGCAGCGGAAAAGGTGCTTTATGGAACAGTACATCAGATAAAGCATGTGTACTAAAAGTCTTCGGAAGAAATCTGTCTTCATAGGTTGAAGCTTCGGAAGACTTTGTCTCTGAGGCTTCGGAAGACTTCATGTTTGGCTTCGGAAGATATTGGTCTTGGCTTCGGAAGATTTTACACTTAGAGTATTTTCTAATGCATTGTGTAAAACTTCCGAAGCATTCTTACTTCAGTACTTAGTGCATGTTGCAGAGACACTTGGATGTTTTGGGTTGCATCAGACTTAAGGAATCCTTACAAACTCCCCCTAGGCTGATGCTACCAAAACACTTAGAAGATCTTCAGATGTTGGTAGTCTTCAGTACAATCATGACCATTCCTTTCTTCATTAGATGGTCAGGATCATCAAGACTCTCATAGTATCTTCTCATCTCAAAGAGATCATGCAGAGGTAAGTTGATTATGTCTTGCCAGGAGTAGACATTCTCAACACCTTGATCTCTGATAACATGCCATCTTTCTGGATTGGTAGAGTAAGTCCAGGACAAGATGGGTGTCTCAGTTGTTAGAGGAGCCACTTGCATAGGAGTTGATTGGGCTGCCTCATCATGCACTTCCTCAGGTTGATCTGATTCAGCCTGAGGTGTAGAGGTAGATGACTTAGGCTTCTTCTTCTTTGTCTTTGGTTTAGAAGCCATTCTCTTCTTCCTCTTAGATGACTTTAACTGAGAAGACTGGTCTGCAGCACCATGTTGATCATCATTGTCTTTCTCAGTTGGGTGTTCCTCCCTCACAGGTTCAGAAGGAGAGGGAGTTTGACCCTGCCTTGGATCAGAAGATGAAGCTTGCTGAGGCTCAGCTGGAGGTCTGGTTGAGGTGTCTCAGGTTGTTCAAACTTGACCTCCACTTCAGGTGGGACTTGACTTGGAAGAGAGTGCAAGTCAATCAGTTCACACTCTTAATCTTCTGCTTGATCACCTTATATGCTCATCCATTGTGGATAGAGACATGGGGCCAAGTCTCCTTCCGGAGAATCCATATAGCTTCAAGAAGCTCATCATTCTTTGTCTGTCAGCAGACTTCTTACACTCTTTTGAATGATGGCTCTTGACTTTGCAGCTTCTTCCCTTAGCTTCCTTTTGGTTGTCTTTCTTTCTTTGACTAGCTCAAGCTCAAGTTGCTTTAGGTACTCAAACTCAATGAAGTCATAGGACAGGGGAAGAAGTGCATCTGCCTGATAGAAGCCTGTGGCACTCAGGTAGTTGATCATCTTGATCCTATCTTCTTCTTTATCTACCTGAGGTTCTTGTGGAGCCACATCTTCCTGTGCAGGACTTTCTTGAACTGGAGAGAGAGTGGGAGCATGCTTGTAGAGTCTTTTCTGTCTCTTCTCCTCTTTGAAATTGGAGAAGTAGCCTTGCATCCTCTTTTCTCCTTCATCTCTCTTGACACTTCCATGTCAGCCAGTTCATTTAACTCTTCTAAGGGGAGGGAGATGATTTCATCAATATCATAGTATCGTTCCTGGTCTGTAAATAGGTAATCCTGACTGCCCTTAACTCATCATCTTGAGTATTTGGTCTGGGGGCAGCCCTGATTGCAGCTTGCATAAGCTAGATGACCCAAGAACTTTCTCCCCTTAGCTTCCTTTTCCTCTCTCTCTCTTCCTCCTCAATTTCCTCAGGAGTCATTATCCTTTTCCCTTTGTCACCAACAGACCTTTGTGACTCAGGGTGGATAGAGGCTTGGCCTTCATTGCTTGGTGTAGCTTCCATGCTCTGGCCAGAGAGAGGCTGAAAACACCTTCACCAGCAGGTGTCTCAGAAGGAGTTTGGACCTCTGCAGCAGTTGTTGATGATGAGACAGGGGTCTCAGGTTCTGCCACTGGGCCTTCAGTCAAGGTTTCCCCTATGAAACTAATCTTAGGGTCCACCTCAACATCCAGTTGACCGATGACATTGCCTGATTGCCTAAGTCTCCTTCTTAGAGAGAACTCTGCAAGGATCCTATCTTGGATTCTTTGAGCCAGCCTGTCAGCTTGTCTTGAATTGCTTGGATTGACAAGTGGCATGTTGACTAAATCCAATCTTTCATAGAAGTTCAGGCTTTGGAAATTAAAAACTTCTTGTTGACCTTGAACTCTGTGAAGGATAAGGGCTCTTCTGTCAGCATCATACCTCCACCTTATGATGTAGTTTGCCAGTTCCTTGTGGTGGAGATGAGACAGCCCTTGGTATACCTTCCTCAAAGAGACTCCTGATGATTGAGTCTATAGAGTCCACATTAATGTGAACTTGAGGAAGTTGCTGAGAATGCACAACAGCAAGTGAGAATGGTGCTTCCTCTATGTCCATTCTCTGTGAAGAACTCCCAGGTTCTGTGGTTGTAATAACTTTCTCCCCCTTTTTGGTAGCATCACCCACTTGCATAGGTGAGCTGGAGGATAAGTCAATCACTTCCACAGGTTCTTGTGTTCCTGGTTGAGCTCTCCTTAAAGGTCTCCCAGCTAGTTTTTCCTTTAGATATGAAATCTGAAGTTGCTGATCATTGACCCTGTTTTGTAAGGTAGTCACCTGAGATTCCAGTGACTAACCTTAGAGACTAAATAGGAGCATGTTTTTGACAGTTTCTGCACCTTTAGTCTCAAATTCCCCTCATCTTCATCAGAAGAATCATTGGGGGATGAGATGATTGGACCAAAGTCCTCTCTCTCACCACCAGCTTGAGGTTCTTGGCTGCTGGTTTTCCTCTGCTCACTGGCAACCTCAGTTGAGATGCCAGTGGGCTGAGTTGCCATGGTTGAGGTCTTAATGATGTAATCACTTTCAAAAGTGAGAGCCTCTTCCATATGGACATCCTGAACAGGTTCAGAAGTGTCCACCTCAGTAACAGGTGACTGATGTGGGATAGACTGAGGAGAGTCAGAGGTACTCATCTCTCTTTGAGTAGGGGAGGAGAAGAGAGACTCATGGTACTCACTGAATCCTAAGTCTTCATCAGTATAGAAGGATAGGTTGGGAATTGGTTGGTTGAGATCTAAAGGCTGGGGATGGTAACTGTCCCCTGAAGGTTGTTCACTTGAGTGTTGAGACTCAGAGTGAAGGCTTAAGGCTGTTGGGCTTGTGAGCTCATCAGGGTGAGCATGAGGAACCTCAGCCCTGATAGGTGAAGAATGGGAGTGGTTTGCTCCTCAGGAGAAGTGGGAGCTCTAGTGTCCACTTCTCCTGTAAGGTTGAGTATATGGGGGCCTGCACAGACTCAATAGCCTGAGCAGGGGTTCGTTTGGATTTTCTTTGGTAGGTGAGGGTGATTTCTGGTCTTTTTAGAGGTAAGGATAAAAGAGTGTGGGTTCAACACTAGCTTGTGTTGCTAGGTTGTCACCTTGAGCAATGAGCTCTAACATTTTGGGGACTAGGGCTGTTTCTACCCCTGAGAAGCCTACAGTTGGCTTCTTCATTATTTTAAAGATGCCGGGCTTCATCTGTCCCAATTTAAGAATATTACTGTTTCCCTCAACTGTGAGCCCAGTTCACAGTTGAGAATGTGTTGAACATATCTAGGAAACATGTAATACTCTAAGGAGTCTAAGTTTGCAAGTAAATTAGTATAAACAAATTGTGAATACCTGAACTTGACCCCCTGAACCATTCCATGAACTATAAAGGAGAGATCCTCAGGAATCTGGTCCCATCCACCATGCTTGTTTGATAAGCTGTGGATAACCACATGGAGCAGGTATTTCCACTGGGATGAGACCTTCCCTTTCCTGAAGGTCTTTACAGAGAAATCTCCCTCATAGCCCATCTGCTCAAAGAATGATTAACAGCTTCCTTTGGGAAGGACAACTCACCTTCTTCATCATCCAGCTGCAAATGTTGGTTAATGATGGCCGGAGTGATGAAGATTGTCCTCCCTTGCACTGTGGCAGACAGTGCCTTCTCCCCATCCATAATGACCTCTTGGCAGGTCTTCCAGAATTCAAGCAAGTGATCCTCATATAGAGTAGGATCAATGGTCAGGGAGGTGAAATAGTTGATAGAGTCAAGAATTGGCAAATCTCTGAGAAACTTGCATCTTTCTCAGAGCTTAACAGAGCAACTTGATTATGTTGCCTGTGAAGTTGCATGGAGAAATCTGGGTTGTTTCTGCGGTTAAGGTTGGCCATTTCAGAAGCTTAAGGGTGAAGAAAGGTAGAAAGCAAAGGCGGTTTAGAGAATTAGGTTAGAGGAATAGTGGAATTGAGGAAGATAGTGGGGAAGAGGGGGAACCGTTGGGTATTTATGTGAAAAGGGATTTGAACCAAAGTGAAAGAGGATAAACTTTGAAATCCGGAAGTCGGTCCCACCTCTGAAAAGGTAGTTTACTTTTGCTCAAAAAGTAGTTTTTCTTGGAATTCGAAAAGCTTCCGAAGGTAATTTGTCTTCGGAAGTTTTATTGAAAAAGCTTCCGAAGCTAAAATGGCTTCGGAAGATTTTCCTGAGAGTCTTGAAAATTTATGCTTCGGAAGAGAAATAAACCCTTGGATGCTTTGTATAAGAATAAACAAAGCTTCCGAAGGTTAATTTTGCTTCGGAAGAAAAAGTCCTTAAAAATGAATAAGTGTCTGAGATAAGAATTTTAAGCTTCGGAAGATGAATTTTGACTTCTTCCGAAGGTAAAATCTCTTAGACAGTTATTTATTTTGAAGACATGTTTTCTTCCGAAGATAAAATTTTATCTTCCGAAGTATCAGAAAATTTTCAAGAATCTAAGGAAAGTCTTCAAAAAGAATTTTACATCCAAAGAAAACATGAGCTTATGAAAGTGATGAACTAGACAACTTAGGACACACATATTTTAAGAAGAAATAATTAGAATTAGTTTTAAGAAAAAGTCTACTCAAAGTTAATCATCCCAATAGCTGATATCAGATACTTAAATCTCTGTTCATCAAAAGCTTTTGTGAACAGATCAGCATATTGTTCATCTGTATGAACTTTGACTAGTTTAATTAATCCCTTTTCATAGTTATCTCTTATTAAATGATACCTGATGTTGATGTGTTTGGTCCTTGAGTGCTGCACAGGGTTCTCAGTGATAGAGATAGCACTATTGTTGTCTATGTGGATAGGAGTCTCTTTGAAGTTAAATCCATAGTCCAGCATCTGATTTTGAATCCAAAGCACTTGAGCACACAGCTTGCAGCAGCAATGTATTCAGCCTCAGCAGTTGATGCAGACACACAGGATTGTTTCTTGCATTGCCATGAGACAACCCTTCCACCAAGGAATTGACATCCCCCAGATGTAGACTTTGCAGTCATGTTGCAACCACCATAATCACTATCTGTATAGGCATACAGATTGAAATTAGGATTCTTTGGATACCATAGACCAAGTGTTGAAGCACCTTTGAGGTATCTTAAAATCCTTTTCACAGTGATTAAGTGAGACATCTTAGGGTTGGCTTGATATCTTGCACAAATACATGTAGCAAACATGATATCAGGCCTGCTAGCTGTAAGATACATAAGAGACCCAATCATAGCCCTGTATAAGTGTTCATCTACACACTCCCCCTCAAGATCAGGACCAAGGGAGTGGTTTCTGGCTATGGGTGTCTTAGCAATCTTACAATCAGTCATGTTGAACCTCTTGAGTATGTCTTGAACATACTTTGACTGACTTATGAAGATGCCATCTTCAACCTGCTTCACTTGAATTCCCAGAAAGAAATTGAGTTCTCCCATTGAACTCATTTCAAATCTGTCTTTCATCAGCTTCTCAAAGTCTTTGCAGAGCTTTGGATTAGTTGAACCAAAGATGATGTCATCTACATATACTTGAACCAGCAATAAGTCATTTCCCTGTCCTTTGATGAAGAGAGTTCCATCTATAGTACCTCTCCTGTATCCATGTTTACAAAGATACTCAGATAGTGTCTCATACCACTTCCTGGGTGCCTGATGCAGCCCATAAAGAGCTTTGTCAAGCTTGCAGACATAATCAGGATGATCAGGGTCTACAAAACCAGGTGGCTGTTTGACATAAACCTCTTCATCAATCACTCCATATAAGAAAGCACACTTTACATCAAGTTGAAAGACCTTGAAGTTCTTGGATGCAGCAAATGCCAGGAATATCCTAACAGCTTCTAGTCTTGCTACAGGAGCAAAGACATCAGTGTAGTCAATCCCTTCTTCTTGTGTGTATCCTTGAACAACTAGTCTTGCCTTGTTCTTGATGATGATTCCTCTATCATCCTTCTTATTCCTAAAAACCCATTTGGTTCCAATGGTAGTCTTCCCATGAGGAAGAGGACAAAGGTTCCAAACTTTCTGCCTTTTGAATTGAAGCAGCTCTTGTTGCATAGCTTCAACCCACTTCCATCCTTTAGAGCTTCATCAACTTTCTTTGGCTCTATCTGAGATAAGAAACAAGAGTGAAGACAAACATTTGCTTCATGGGTTTGTCCTCTTGTTCTTACCCCTGTGACAACATCTCCAATGATGTTTGTGGTGGGGTGAGACTTGTGGATCCTTAGCTGAGGGATCACAGCAAGTTGCTGAGAAAGATCCAAATTTGAGAAATTTAGATCTGGCCTGGAAGATTCACCCTCCACATTATCACACTTATCAAGATTAACTTGATCCAATGAGTGTGTGACATCATTGATGTTGTCATCTATGGTGTGGTTATTAGCATCAAGGAATTCCTGATCACTATCACCATCACCATTGTTGTCTTCTACAATTGAGGTGTCTTTATCTGGTTGAGAAGCCTCTGAGCTGGAATTTGAAGGCATACCAGATGTATCAGCTGAATTTGTCATTGTTGTGCTGATAGAAACCTCATTTGCTGAAGTAGTTCCAACTGGAGCTGAAGATGTATGAGTTGAAGATCTTCCTAGCTCAAATCTTGGATCAGGATCACCTGTATTTAAATTTTCTGCAGATCCTGAAACATGCTCACAAGATTTGTTAAAACAGTTGGTAACTAAATCAAGATCAAACAGCCAATCAGGACCAGAACCAGCCACACAGGGTGTGTGTTCATTGAAAGTCACATTGGCTGACTCCTCAACAATTCTAGTTCTGAGATTGTATACTCTATAAGCCTTAGCTTGGGAAGAGTATCCAATGAAGTGTCCATCATCTGATTTCTCAGCAAACTTGGCAATTTGATCTTTGGTATTCAAGATGGTGCAGGGACATCCAAATGACCTGAGAAAACCAATGAAAGGTTTCCTCTTGTGCCAAAGTTCATAAGGAGTCTTACCATGTGTCTTAACTACTAAAACTCTGTTTTGCACATAGCAAGCAGTATTAACTGCCTCTGCCCAGAAGGTGATGGGCAGTTTAGAGTCAGACAACATAGTTCTTGCAGCTTCAATAAGTGTCCTGTTTCTCCTCTCAGCAACTCCGTTTTGCTGAGGAGTCCTGGGAGCACTATATTGTCTTGTAATACCTTTTTCATCACAAAATGTATCAAGGATTTGGTTCTTGAATTCAGTTCCTTGATCACATCTTATGGTTTTGACCTTGTGATCACATTGATTCTCAACTTTTAAGATGAAATTCTTCAGAATCTCAGGGGTTTCATCCTTAGTTCTAAGGAAGAAGACCCAAGTGAATCTTGTAAAATCATCTGTGATCACCAAACAGTAAGAGGTCCTTCCTAGACTCATTACACTGGTGGGGCCAAAGAGATCCATATGTAACAAGTGTAGGGGAGTAGTGATGGAGTTCTTTTCCTTAGGCTTGTGAGATACCTTGTGTTGCTTCCCTTTCAGGCATGCAACACAATGATCATCACTTGTAAACTCTTTCTTTGGCATTCCAGTTACCAGATCATGTTTAATTAATTTATTCATGTTCTTAAAGTTTACATGGCACATTCTTTTATGCCATAGGAAAGACTCATCACTATTTGCTTTAGATAGAAAGCATGAAACTTCTCCAGAGGGAGATGTTTCTTGCAAATCCATCTTGTACATGTTCCCTTTCCTGGGGGCTCTGAGCAGGATATGCTCATGAGGAATGACCACTCCAGGCTTGAGAACAATGCACTCATGCTCAGTAAAGAGCATGTTATGACTCTGATCACAAAATTGGGATACACTCAGAAGATTGTACCCAAGCTCCTTAACAAAGTTTACCTTCTCAATGCTGAGCTTACCATTTGTGACCTTGCCCCTTCCAGAAATGTAACCACCTTCATCTCCTCCAAAAGCAACTGGTCCTCCATCAATTCTCTCAAAATTATGGAGTAGAGACCTATTGCCTGTCATGTGCCTGGAACAGCCACTGTCAATTATCCAGACATTCCTGTTTGTCTTGAGCTGTTCCTGCACAAAGAAAATGATTAGTTACATTTGGAAACCCAAGCCTTACTTGTCTTGGGCTCACTAAGTGTAATAGAAGGTAATGCAACAGTAATAGATCCTATGGTTGTACTATGGGGATCTTCAGCTGTTGTTGATGGAGAAACTTCAGTCATTTGGTCTTTCTTAGACTTCCACACCACCTTTGGAGTCTTGGACTTGACCTTCAAAACCTTAGAAGCTTTTGGGACTTCACAAGTTTTGATGACTGAACCTTCGGAAGATTCTACAGTCACTGCAGCAGACTTCAGTGCTTCGGAAGAACTCCTTTCTTCCGAGACCAATTTACTTCCGAAGGTAATTTTCCATTTACCTTCTTCTTTGATTTGGAGCTTCCGAAGGAAACAGACTTTCCTTCCGAAGCTTGAGACTTCTTGAGACTCTTTGAAGTCTTTGTATTGGTCATGTGGACAGTACTTTTAGGATTGTATGGGCAATCCTTAGCAATGTGAGAGTACTTTCACACATGACACATAACATTTTCTTCTTCAAAGGAGTCTCCTTTTGAGAGCAAGACTGGCTTTGGTCACATCCCTTCTCCACCTTCATCTTGGTAGATGCTGAGACAGTTCTTTGGGCTGTGAACTGTTCTTGGAGTTTGATGGTCCAGGCTGTGCAGCAGTGGTACACAGCAGCTCAGTCTTCTTCTTTGCACTGAGATGATTTGAACAAGAACCAGGACTCTTAGCTGAGGAGTCTTGGTTGATGTCTTCAGTCCTTACTACTTTGAAACCTGCAGAGATAAAACTTGTTTCTGCTTAGCATCAAAAGTAGCCTTGATTTCTTGAGCCTTCTTTGCTTTCCTCTTGCTCTTCCTGATCAAGTTCTTTCTCTTGGACTTGGTCATCACAGTAGATTTCTTCTCCTCAGAAGGATAGTGGCCCTTGGAAGAATCCTCTTCTTCACTCTTCTCAGAGGAATTCTTCACTATCACTTCTTCATCATCCTCACTTATAGGATCTATGAGAGGAAGCTCATCTTCACAAGTTCCACACCTAGGAGATCTTACAGACAAGATTGTGTGTGGAGGAGCTATCTCATTTGATCCCAGTCCCTGTCTATTTTGATAGCACACTTTGTTGTGCAGGGATGAGGATATCATGTTCTTGAAGGTCTCTTCTTCAAGAACACTCTTTCTCTGCCTTGGCTTTGCTGATCACAAGCTCAGCCTGGCACTCAGTCAACTTAGTTATGAGATCCTGGATCTGAGTTCTAAAATCTGTATGTTCATGTTTTAGTACTGAAATGGTTTTCTCCAAGTCCTCTATCTTTAACTTGTAATCATTTTCAGACTTTCTAAAATCAGATTTTAATATGTTTAATGACTCAAGATCAGATCTCATCTCTAAGTTGTAGGACCTGTATCTATTTACTTTAGCAATGCATTCAGGAGTACAGAGATGTTCCAATACCTTGGCTTCATCATGGTCAGCCATCAGTGCTTGGTTTGGAGAAGCATCTTCCACCTGAAAGCTCCAGTCAAAGCCTCCCTCTTCAACAGCAACAGCAGCATGTTGCTTTGGCTTCTCATTCTGAGGGGCTTTAGTGTAGTTTGGTCTGGGTTGTGTTTGGCCCCCATTTGTTTTAGGTGCCTTACACTCCCTAGCAAAGTGGCCCATAAGGTTACAGTTGTAACACTTAACTTTGCTTTTATCCAGCCCAAACTTTCCACTGGTAGCATTGCTTGGAAATCTTCTTCCTGTTCTCTTGTAGAACTTCTTGGCTCTGTGAGTGAGGAGAGCCATCTGCTGAACTATCTCCATGTATTCCAGGTCATCTGGATGGATACAGTCCAGGTCTTCAAGAGTGAAGAGATAATTCCCACAGCTTTCATCAGTAGACACAAAGGCTTGAGAAGAACTTGTCTCTTGGAATGGGCTTCCTTGAGTAAAGTTCTCCCTTGGTGTCTCCGGGAAGGTGATGAAAGGACCCTTTTGTGAGTTGTCAGGGTAGCATATGAGATGATGTTGGGGTTCTATGCTGTCCCTTTCAACCACATGAAGGGCTGAACCCATTTGATTGTTGGAGTTGCCAGATGAACCTTGCATGTTCATCTCCATCTGGTATCCACTGAGAATCCCATACAACTCTGTCAGAGTAAGAGTTTTAAGGTTCTCAGTCCTCTTGATCACCACACAGTAGTGTGTCCATTGCCTAGGAAGTGAGGACATGAACTTCCTTACAATGTCCCTGTTCTCAAGAGGAACTCCTCCATCCACTAGGGTATCCACAATCTCAACATACCTGAAGTATTGTTGAGTCATGGTTTCACCTGCTTTGAAGGTGAAGTTTTCAAACTGCTGCTTCAGAAGATCCTTCTTGTTCTCCTTGGCTTCAGAGGAGCCTTCATACATCAGCTTCAGTGCATCCCACAGCTGTTTAGCTGTTTTGCACTTCTTAAAGCCTCTGTATACAGAGTTTGGGAGAGCAGTCTGAAGAGCAGTCATGGCCTTCCTATCAATCTCTACTCTTTTTCTATCTTCATCTGAGTAGTTGGCCACATCTTTTGGAATCATACCAGCACCAGTAGCAGAGGGGGTGCTTGGTATGAAAGGTCCATTCTCAACAGATTCCCACATTCTTGAATCAAGAGACCTGATGAAGCCTTCCATCCTCATGCACCAGGTGTCAAAATCATCAAGAGTGATCAGTGGGGATTTGTTCATGGTTCCAGTCTCCATATCAGTCTTTGAGATGGAAGCCATTTGAAAGGTTTAGTTTTTGTGTGTGTGAGGGATCTTAAGATGGTTAGATCTTATATCAAGAGCCTGGAAAGCTCTGATACCAAATGCAGGACCGTTTAAGAGCTTGAACACAATTACAACACAACAACACAATGAGGAGAGAACTAAACTTTAATCAAACAGTGAACTGGTTAACCAAGTATGATACTAAGAACACAAGTAAAGTAAAGAGACAGAACAAGAGAGTTGGGTTTCAAGGAGGCAGTATATTGCTTTCTCAAGTTCTTTTACAAGTGTTACAAAGCATAAAGAAAGATACAAGAACTTGAAATACTTATACTACAACCTACAGCCGGCTATACTTTGAAAGCCAGCTGGATACAATTGACTAGACACTAACAAAATCAATTGTAGGATCAAAAGGCATATCTGCCTTTTGACCTTGTGACTATGACATGCCATAGCTCACATCCTTATACATTACAAAAAGGATAAAGTACATAAAGTAGAAAGTTACAGACTCAAGACCTCAATGTACAGTTACCAAAAGCATGGACCTTTTCACCAACTCATGTAAGTTGGTGACTTTACAGAGATGCAGCGGAAAAGGTGCTTTATGGAACAGTACATCAGATAAAGCATGTGTACTAAAAGTCTTCGGAAGAAATTGTCTTCATAGGTTGAAGCTTCGGAAGACTTTGTCTCTGAGGCTTCGGAAGACTTCATGTTTGGCTTCGGAAGATATTGGTCTTGGCTTCGGAAGATTTTACACTTAGAGTATTTTCTAATGCATTGTGTAAAACTTCCGAAGCATTCTATACTTCAGTACTTAGTGCATGTTGCAGAGACACTTTGGATGTTTTGGGTTGCATCAGACTTAAGGAATCCTTACAATCATTGATGTTGTCTTCAATGGAGTGGTTATCAGCATCAAGGAATTCCTGATCACTTTCACCACCACCATTTTCTCCGACATTTGAAGCTCCTTCATCTGAGTTCTGTGCCTCTAAGCTGGAATTTGAAGGCACCCCAGAAGTATCAGTAGGATTTGTCATTGATTTGCTGGTTGAAGCTTCATTTGCAGGATTGGTTACCACTGGAGCTGAAGATGTGTAGCTTGAAGGTCTTCTTAGCTCAAATCTTGGGTCAGGATCACCTGTAGGTAGTATATCTGTGGACCCTGAAACATGCTTACAAGATTTGTTAAAATAGTTGGTAACTAAATCAAGATCAAATAGCCATTCCGGACCAGAACCTTTCACACTAGGAGTGTGCTCATTGAAAGTCACATTGGCTGACTCCTCAACTACTCAGGTTCTGAGATTGTATACTCTATAAGCTTTAGCTTGAGAAGAGTATCCAATAAAATGTCCATCATCTGATTTCTCTGCAAACTTGGCAATTTGATCTTTGGTATTCAAGATGGTGCGAGGACATCCAAATGACCTAAGAAAACCAATGAAAGGTTTTATCTTGTGCCAAAGTACATAAGGAGTCTTACCATGTGTCTTAACCACTAAAACTCTATTTTGCACATAGCAAGCAGTGTTCACTGCCTCTGCCCAGAAGGTGATGGACAGTTTAGAGTCAGACAACATATTTCTTGCAGCTTCAATTAGTGTCGTGTTTCTCCTCTCAGCAACACCATTTTGCTGAGGAGTCCTGAGAGCACTATATTGTCTTGTAATACCTTTTTCATGACAAAATGTATCAAGGATTTGATTCTTGAATTCAGTTTCTTTATCACATCTTATGGTTTTGACCTTGTGATCACATTGATTCTCAATCTTTAAGATGAAATTCTTTAGAATCTCAGGGGTCTCATCCTTAGTTCTAAGAAAGAAAACCCAAGTGAATCTAGTAAGTCATCTGTGATCACCACACAATAAGAGGTCCTTCCTAGACTCATTACACTGGTGGGGCCAAAGAGATCCATATGTAATAAGTGTAGGGGATTAATGATGGAATTTCTTTCCTTTGGCTTGTGAGATACCTTGTGTTGCTTCCCCTTCAGGCATGTAACACAGTGATCATCACTTGTAAACTCTTTCTTTGGTATTCCAGTTGCCAAATCATTCTTAATTAATGTATTCATATTTTTAAAGTTTACATGGCACATTCTTTTATGCCAGAGGAAAGACTCGTCATTATTTGCTTAAGATAGAAAGCATGAAACTTCTCCTGAGGGAGATGTTTCTTGCAAATCCATCTTGTACATGTTCCCTTTCCTGGGGGCTCTGGGCAGGATGTGCTCATGAGGAATGACCCACCCGGGCCTAAGAACAATGCACTCATGCTCAGTAAAAAGCATGTTATAACTCTGATCACAAAATTAGGATACACTCCAAAGATTGTACCCAAGCTCCTTGACAAAGTTTACCTTTTCAATGCTAAGCTTACTATTTGTGACATTGCCCCTTACTGTAATGTAACATACTGCATCTCCTCCAAAAGAAACTGGTCCTCCATCAATTCTTTCAAACTTTTGAAGTAGTGACATATTGCCTATCATGTGCCTGGAACAACCACTATCAATGATCCATACATTTTTGTTTGTCTTGAGCTGTTCCTGCACAAAAGAGATGGTTAGTTACATTTGGAAACCCAAGCCTCATTGGTCTTGGGCTCATTAAAAGAAGTTGAAGACAATACAACAGTAATTGATCCTATAGTCATGCTAGAAGGATCATTTGCTGATGTTGATGAAGAACTTTTAGCCACTTGGTCTTTCTTTGACTTCCACACCACCTTTGGAAGCTTAGACTTGACCTTTAATACTTCGGAAGTTTTGTTGACTTTGGAAGTTTTGATGACTGGACCTTCGGAAGATCTTGCTTTCACTGTAGCAGACTTCAGTGCTTCGGAAGTATTCCTTTCTTCTGAGACCATATTTTCTTCCGAAGGAAAGTTTTCACTTGTCTTCTTCTTCATTTTGGAGCTTCCGAAGGAAAGAGATTTTCCTTCCGAAGCTTGCTTCTTCTTCTCCAAACTCTTAGAAGTTTCTTTCTTGGTCATGTGGAGAGTACTCTTTGGATTGTAAACACAATCCTTAGCAAGATGAGAAGTACTCCCACACATAACACAATCCATTTTCTTCCTTCTAGGAGTTTTCCTTTGTGAACAAGGCTGAACTTGATCACTTTCCTTCTCCATCTTCATCTTTGTAGATGCTATGGCAATTCCTGTGGGGATAGAACTACCTTTGGAGCTGGATGGTTTGGGTTGTACAGATGTGGTGCACAACTGATCAGCCTTCTTCTCAATGATGGGATGATTTGGACATGAACCAGAACTCTTATTGATGGAGTTCAAGTTAGTGTCTTCAGCCTTCACCACTTCAAATCCTATAGAGATGAAGACTTGTTTCTGTGCAGAAATGAAGGTGACCTTGATCTCTTGAGCCTTTTTGGACTTTCTTTTGGCCTTTCTGATCAAGTTCTTTCTCTTAGACTTGGTCATCCCAACAGCTTTGCTCTCCTCAGAGGGATGGTGACCCTTCTTAGAATGCTCTTCTTCACTCTTCTCAGAGCCATTCTTCACCATCTTCTCTTCATCCTCTTCAGTCATGGTCTATGAGGGGAAGCTCATCTTTACAAGTTTGACACCTAGGAGATCTTATAGACAAGATTGTGTGTGGAGGAGCTATCTCACAAGATCCCAGTCCTTGCTTATTTTGATAACAAACTTTTGCATGCAAAGAAAAGGATGTTATGTTCTTGAAGGTCTCTTCTTCAAGAACACATTTTTCTGCCTTGGCTTTATTGATCACAAGCTCAGCCTGGCATTCAGTTAACTTAGTAGTGAGGTTTTGATCTGAGTCTTGTAGTTTATATGCTCATGTTTAAGAGTTGAAATGGTTTTCTCTAAGTCCTCTATCTTTAGTTTATAATCATTTTCAGCTCTCTTAAAATAAGCTTTTAAGTTATTTAAGGACTCAAGATCAGATCTCATTTCTAAGTTATAGGACCTGTATCTATTAACTTTAGCAATACATTCAGGAGTAGAAAGATGTTCCAATACCTTGGCTTCATCGTGGTCTGCCATGAGTGCTTGGTTTGGAGATGCATCTTCTACCTGAAAGCTCCAGTCAAAGCCTCCTTCTTCAACAGCAATTGTAGCTTGCTGCTTTGGCTTCTCATTATGGGGAGCTTTGTTAGTGTAGTTTGGTCTGGTTTGTGTTTGGCCACCATTTGTCCTTGGTGCCTTACACTCCCTCGCAAAGTGTCCCATCTGGTTACAGTTGTAACACTTTACTTTTCTCTTATCCAGCCCAAACTTTTCACTGGCTACATTGCTTGGAAACATCCTCTCTGTCCTCTTGTAGAACTTCTTGGCTCTGTGAGTGAGAAGAGCCATCTGCTGAACTATCTCCATGTACTCCAGATCATCTGGATGGATACAGTCCAGGTCTTCAAGGGTGAAGAGAAAGTTGTATGTGGTTTCATCAGCAGAACTAAAGGCATGAGAAGAACTTGTCTCTTGGAAAGGACTTCCTTGAGTGTAGCTTTCTCTTGGAGTCTCTGGGAAGGTGATGAAAGAGCCCTTTTGTGAGTTGTCAGGGTAGCATATAAGATGATGTTGTGGTTCAATGCTTTCCCTTTCAACCACATGGAGGGCTGAACTCAGTTGATTGCTGGAGTTACCAGATGAGTTTTACATGTTCATCTCCATCTAGTAGCCACTAAGAATACCATACAAATCTATGAGAGTAAGAGTCTTAAGGTTCTCAGTCCTCTTGATGACAACACAATAATGTGTCCATTGTCTAGGAAGAGAGGACATAAACTTCCTTACAATGTCCATGTTTTCAAGAGTTACTCCAACATCCATTAGAGTATCCACAATCTCAACATACCTGAAGTATTGTTGAGTCATGGTTTCACCTACCTTGAAGGTGAAGTTTTCAAACTGCTGCTTCAAGAGATCCTTCTTGTTCTCCTTTGCTTTAGAGGACCCCTCATACATCAGCTTCAGTGCTTCCCATAGTTTTTGGTAGTTTTGCACTTCTTGAAGCCTCTGTGGATGGAGTTTGGAAGAGCAGTTTGAAGGGATGTCATGGCTTTTTGATCAATCTCTATTCTCTTCCTGTCTTCTTCAGAGTAATCAGCCACAACCTTTGGAATCATACCACCACTAGTAGCAGAAGTGGTGCTTGGTATGTAAGGTCCTTCAACAATAGAGTCCCACATCCTGGAGTTTTGAGACTTGATGAAGCCTTCCATTCTTTGACACCAAGTATCAAAGTCTTTAAGAGTGATCAGTGGAGACTTTGTCATAGTTCCAGTTTCCATATCAGCTTTGGTAATAGCAGCCATTTAAGTTGTTAAGTATTTTGTGTGTGTAAGGGATCTTAAGATGGTGAGATCTTATATCAAGAGCCTGGAAAGCTCTGATACCAAATGTAGGACCGGTGAAGGGTATGCACTTACAACACAGCAACATAATGAGGAGAGTTACTTAGTACACTTAACAGATCAAATAGGGAACTGGTTAACTTAAGTGAAAGATGCTAAGAACACAAGTAAAAATAAGACAGAACAAGATAGCAAACAACACAAATATTTGGTTTTCAAGAATGCTGTATATTGTTTCTCAAGTTCTATTACAAATGTTACAAAGCATACTTTTAAAAGTTACGAGTACTTGAGATACATATACTACATCCTACAACCGGCCATACTTTGAAAGCCAGCTGGATACATAAGACTAGACAACAAAATCAAATGTAGAGTCAAAAGGCAGATTGCCTTTTGACTAGTGACTATGACATGCCATAGCTCACATCCTAATATATTACAAAAAGGATAGAAGTACATAAAGTAGAAAGTACATACTCAGACCTCAATGTACAGTTACCAAAAGCATGGACCTTTTCACTAACTCATGTAAGTTGGTGGCTAAACAGAGTTGCAACGGAAAGGTGGTCCAGCTTTATGGTAAAGTACATCAGATAAAAGCACGTCTCTAAAAGTCTTTGGAAGAAATCTGTCTTCACTCTTTGACTTCGGAAGACTTTGTCTTTGAAGCTTCGGAAGACTTCACTTTTGGCTTCGGAAGATGTTGGTCTTGGCTTCAGAAGATTTTACACTTAGAATATTTCTAATGCAAGGTGTAAAACTTTCGAAGCATTTCTACTTCTGTTCTTTAGTGCATGCATGCAGAGAGACTTTGGATGTTTTGGCTGCATCAGACTTATAGGAATCCTTACAGTTAAGCGTGCTCAAGTGGGAGCAATCTAGGGATGGGTGACCTCCCTGGTAAGTTTTCACCCGGGAAACCAAAAGCAAATCCATGAGCTCCTCGTGGGCAAAGTAGACAATATTGTTGGTGTGAGTGGTCGAGTGTTACAGAATGGTATTAGAACCATTCTTGTGCCGTTCGGGATGTGGGACATACCTCACCAAGGATGGTGACTTTTCTGGCTCATCGAGGACGATGAGTCCAAATAAGGGGTGCTTGTGACACCCTACACATATCCCACATCGGCCGTGGACAGGAGAGATTCCTGGTTCATAATGAATGTCTGGCCTCTAACATCAACAACACGTTTTGGGCGTATTGGCTGTGGATAAGAGGAGAACTCCACAGTTAAGCATGCTCAAGTGGGAGCAATCTAGCGATGGGTGACCTCCCTGAGAAGTTTTCACCCGGGCAACCAAAGCAAATCCGTGAACTCCTCGTGGGTAAAACGGACAATATTGTTGGTGTGAGTGGCCGGGTGTTACAATTATAGTGAGAAAAAGAAACATTCCCATAAACATCTATTTTGGTAAACAAATCTATGTATACTAATATAAAAAGGTTTTTAAATACACGTGGCGCAATGATAGAGCTTGTAAATCATAGTTTCTCGCTTCTCTCTCCTAATAAATAATTACATTAACTACTAATAATTTTATTTAATTCATTTTAAAATTAAAAATATTTTTTATTAATTAAGAAAAGAGATTTTTTTATAAATCTAATTTCTAAATAAATAAATTTTAGTAAATAAGATTTTTTTTCTAAACATCAAACTGTTTAAAAATAAGAAATATTTTAAAACTTGGGTTGTTAAAAATATATTTTTAGTGAAACAAAAGTGATTAAAATTCAAACTTTTCATAAAAAATTTTATAAAATAGCATTGAATTTTTTAAATTTACTTTCAAAAAATATAAAAAATATAATACATATTTAAAAAATGATATTGTTGTTTATTATTAAAATTCTTTACTCGTACGTAATTTTAATAAAATTATATCTCAAGATATTGGTTCATAATTTCAAAATTTTTTATTACTAATTATTTAATATTTAGGTATGCAACCTGTGTATTACACGGGATACTAACATAGTTTTCTATATACACTAATTAAGGAAAAAAAACTCTCTTTGTAATTATAACAATAGTTGATTTTATTTAAATGAACTATGACTAAGAATAAAGATAGATACATTTTTAGGATGAAAATCAAATCAATGGAGGCCTAAGAAAATAACACGTGACACTAAATATATTGTTTTATCAATAAGTATAGATTGAGGATTACATTTATACTCTGAAAAAAATAAACCATTAGTTTTTTTTGTTTCATCATGATATTTATATTAAATAATTTTAAAGAATGTATTTTTTTATTAAAAATAGTTGTTCTTATTATATCTTTTAAGTTAATTATTAAAATTTTCAAAAAATATATATTTTTAAAAAGATAAAAAAAGAAATGTGTCTATTTTTGTGTGAAATTTAAACAAAATTATATTTAAAAAAATTCAACTCTTCTACATGAACAGACGATTTAAAATTAAGTCTTAATTAATTAAAAAATCAAAAATAAATTTTAGAAAAATTTTCTGTTTTTTAATTATGACATATGAACAAACGCATCTATAATTTTATTAACCTTTGTACTTGACCCTTTTTAAATAATATTATTTTAGAGTAAAATAAATTTCATCAATAACATTATAGTGTGAAAGAAACATTCCCTTATAAATAAATTTTCTATATACACTATTTAAGAAAAAAAAACTTCCTTTTGTAATTTCAAATGAACAATGACTAAGAATAAGTATAGATATATTTTTAGGCGGAAAATCAAATAAATGAAGGATTAAGATAATAACATATGACACTAAAGATATTGTTTTATTAATAAGTATAGATTCATGATATGAGGTTTTATTGTCAACCGTAAAACTAGATAAAATGTTTCAAGAATCGTTGGCGTTGAATAGAATTGGGTGCTCTTGGTGTTGCAGGAATACAGAAGATAGTGACACACATAATATAAAAGAGAACATGTTTTTTGTTGGATTAGATTTGACAAATGAAGAAATATTATGACATGCGATAAATAGATATGAAACTAGAAAGAGATGATGAAAAGCTAAAGAGGGACGGGTAGGTAATGGTTTTATTAGGTATTTCTAAACACAAGTTAAAAAGACTAACCTATAATTTGGACTTAATTGATGAATCAAATCCGTTAAAAGAGCAAAAAAGTATAACAAACATTAAGAAAAAAATATGTTTGTTGTAGACTTGTAGTTATTGAAGATTAAGAATAAAATTTGTATTTTTCAATATACAAAAATATAGACATGAGTAATTTCGTCTAGAATACAACTAAAAATTACACAATGGATGCTTAGGCATAACCGTCATTATTATAGGCTAATACTGATATTAAAGTAAAAAATAACAAAATAAATAAAAATAAAAACCTTTTTTTTTACCGACGAACAAACATTCTATTTTTAACATACTCTATTCCTAATATCATCACGCTTGTATCCTAATATTAAGACACTCATCTTTATGAACTGACACCCCCGATACTTCTCGTATAGCCTCATTGGGGCGTATATGGTTAACGACACTAAAAATGAGAAAAATTCAGAGGGCAATCAAAGGCCTATACGCCTTATACGACCCCCTTATACGACCCATATAAACTATACGACACGTATAACACAATTCGATACTAAATTCGAGGAAAAATTCAAGGGGCTAGAAAAGAAGTTATGCATCCCATAAAACTATACGACCACTCTATACAACTTGTATAGTTGTATACGATCTGTATAAAATTTTAAGAGTGTGGATTTGTAATGAAAAGGTATCCCAGTAATCAAATAATTATTTTAGTATCAAAATGTTTTCTTTGAGGACAAAGTACAAAGACAATTAATATCATTAAAATTTCTTTGATGACAATAAGATTGAACAGCATAACTAAAGAAGTTTATAAATTGGTTATATCAAGGACATCAGACGCAATGTCACCGATGCTACTAACACAGGGAGATCACTTCTATAATTTCTCTACACATTTTTGAATAACCGTCTTCTTCCCTAATTCTTCAAGCCCTAATTCACTTCATAAGGTCAGTCTTTAATCTCCCTGCAATCTTCATCTTTAACATTCCTAAATACCCATTAATTTGCTTTTGATTCATCATTTTGCCAATTACATTCATATTCTTACGATCTGTATAAAAAAGTTATGATTTTTAATAGTTTCATTGTAATTCATCTTTATAGCTTCAACCCCACATTGAATTTGTACTCCTTTTGATTGTTCTCAATTAGGGCTTTCAGATCTGACATCGGAGATCACACAATATGGAAGTTTTTGACAAATTCAAGATTTGGGTTTTGTTAATCTGTTTGATATCTCAATTGGGTCATGGGTTTTACCTTCCGGGTAGTTACCCTCACAAATACGCTGTAGGTGATCCATTGTCTGTGAAAGTCAACTCTTTGACTTCAATAGATACAGAAATCCCTTACAGTTACTATAGTTTACCCTTCTGTCAGCCCCCAGAGGGTGTAAAAGACAGTGCTGAGAATCTTGGTGAGCTTTTGATGGGTGATCGCATCGAAAACTCACCGTATAAGTTCAAAATGTACACAAATGAGACTGAGATCTTTCTTTGTCAAACGAAACCGTTGTCGAGTGATGAGTATAAGTTGTTAACAAATAGGATTGATGAGATTTATCAGGTCAATGTGATTCTTGATAACTTGCCTGCCATTCGGTACACTAGGAGGGATACTTATTACTTGAGATGGACAGGGTATCCTATAGGGCTTAAAGTAGATGATGCTTATTACATCTTTAATCACTTGAAGTTTACTGTTTTGGTTCATAAGTATGAAGAGACGAATGTGGCGAGTGTAATGGGCACTGGCGAAGCAGCTGAAGTGATCCCGTCTATTGGGAAATCAGGATCTGATGTTCCTGGTTATATGGTTGTGGGATTTGAAGTAACTCCTTGCAGCATTAGACATAGGCCCGAGTCGTTAAAGAATTTGAAAACGTATGGGAAATATCCGTCTAAGATCATGTGTGAGGATAACACTGTTACCATGGCTATAAAGGAAAACGAGCCTGTGGCTTTCACTTATGAGGTTGCATTCGTTGAGAGTGACATCAAGTGGCCGTCGAGATGGGATGCTTACTTGAAAATGGAGGGTGCAAAAGTACACTGGTTCTCGATTCTGAATTCGCTTATGGTTATCACTTTCTTGGCTGGAATCGTTCTTGTTATCTTTTTGAGAACGGTTAGACGGGATTTGACTCATTACGAGGAGTTAGACAAGGAGGCTCAAGCCCAGATGAACGAAGAGTTATCAGGTTGGAAGCTTGTCGTGGCTGATGTTTTTCGGGCTCCTAGTAATCCGTCTCTTTTATGTGTAATGGTGGGAGATGGGGTTCAGATTCTTGGAATGGCGGTTGTGACCATCATGTTTGCTGCACTCGGGTTCATGTCACCGGCTTCCCGTGGGACCCTGGTCACTGGTATGCTAATCTTTTACATGATTCTTGGAATTTTAGCTGGTTATGTTGCTGTACGTATGTGGCGGACAATCTTCTGTGGGGATCACAGAGGATGGGTCTCGGTTTCTTGGAAAGTCGCGTGCTTTTTCCCTGGTATCGCGTTTTTGATCCTCTTCACCTTAAATTTCCTCTTGTGGGGATCCCACAGCACCGGAGCTATCCCGTTTTCTTTATTTGTTATCCTCATTTTACTATGGTTCTGCATTTCGGTTCCTTTAACGTTTGTTGGTGGTTACTTTGGTGCAAAAGCGCCTCATATAGAATACCCCGTTAGAACCAACCAAATACCCCGTGAAATCCCAGCTCAAAAGTACCCATCTTGGCTTCTAGTCTTAGGTGCAGGAACTCTCCCGTTTGGGACCCTTTTCATCGAGCTTTTCTTCATCATGTCCAGCATTTGGATGGGTCGGGTTTACTATGTTTTCGGGTTCTTACTCGTAGTTCTAATCCTTTTAGTAGTCGTTTGTGCCGAGGTGTCACTAGTCTTGACCTACATGCACCTTTGCGTCGAGGACTGGAAGTGGTGGTGGAAGTCTTTCTTTGCTTCGGGTTCAGTTGCATTGTACATTTTCTTGTACTCGATAAACTACCTTATTTTTTACCTCAAGAGCTTAAGTGGACCGGTCTCGGCTACACTCTACCTGGGCTACTCGCTCTTGATGGTTCTAGCCATCATGCTAGCCACAGGCACCGTCGGGTTCCTTTCTTCTTTCTGGTTCGTGCATTACTTGTTCTCGTCAGTGAAGCTTGACTGAAATAGAATGGCGCGTTAGGCCGACACACGTTTTATTCATCTTGTACCTGTCATGTACGGTTGTTTAATCACGATTCAAGTATACGAATAAGTATAACTAAATCGAGTTATTTTTAGTTTTCTGTTGTTTCTGATACTATAGTTCCACAGCAAGAACTTAGGTAGGTATGAAAAGAGAAGGTGATGGGTAGGTAGTTTGTATGTGGGATTTGTTTCTTGTTTTGTTGTATGGATTTTTATAAAATATGGGTTCAAGTTTCATGTTGGCTGTACTTATTAAACTTAAGTGTAGAACATTCTTACTCTAAATCTCACTCATAACAAAAATATTCGGCAAGCCTCATCTATATTGAAAATATTGCTAAAGTTGGGTGTGTTAATAGATAATTTAGTTTAATGTGGTTTGACAATTTTCTGTAGGGGTGTTCAAAGTTGAATATTCATTTCGGATATCCGAAAATTTCGGATAATGGAAATCACAAGGCAACGTATCCGTATCCCAAATTTCGGATATATCCGAAATTCGGATATCCGAAATTTCGGATACGGATACGCCCGCCTCATACGTATAGTGATTCGGATATCCGAAATTCATTTTTTAGTTATTTTTATTTTTTAGGTTTTTTACAATAATTAGAAATATAATATTATAAAAATAATATAAATAACCAACTCATATCATAAAAGTCACAATATAAATTAAAAATCTCAATCTAAAGTAAAAATATATCTAAACTTTTAAAAAATAAAAAAATATATTTTTGAGTTTCGGATAATCGGATATCCGAATATCCGAAACTTTTGAAAATCACTATCCGAATCCGAAGCTGAATTTTCGGATATAAGAAAATTCGGATATTTCGGAATCGGATTTTCAGATCCGATTCTCGGATTTGGATATTTTTAAACACCCCTATTTTTGTGTTATTTGGTTTCTTTCTATACTTTTGGGTTTACTGTTCACTTTGAAAGCAAGCAAAGT
Source organism: Flaveria ramosissima (assembly GCA_025215565.1). Classification (NCBI taxonomy): domain Eukaryota; kingdom Viridiplantae; phylum Streptophyta; class Magnoliopsida; order Asterales; family Asteraceae; genus Flaveria; species Flaveria ramosissima. The sequence goes on along the minus strand of CM046030.1, from coordinate 6,320,867 downwards.
TTAAAAGAAAAAAAAGGTAAAATGTTATTTTCGTAAATCGTACCTATAGTTTCGTGAAAAATAATATTTTAGTCTAAAAAACTCTATTTTTTTTCTCTCTTCATTTTCAACACTTTATAGTTTATCAAGTCTTGCCATTCATGCACTCCTCTCACACCATTTTAAACCACTATTAGCATTAAAGATATTTCAGCCTTTTCAACCCTATTTTATTTTAATCATTTAATTATCCAATTTGAAATAACTAACTAATTAAAAACAGCTAGCCAATTAATGCAGAGAGTCGTTAATTGTAAATTTTAAAACAAATATTTTGACTAACAATACAACAATTAAACAAACAGTCATTACCATTTATGATATCATCTTGAAAAATCATGTGAGGAACCATGGAGACAGCTAACATTTATATATAATTAAACTAGGTTAGTTCCCGCGTATTAAACGAATTGAATAAAAAAATATTAAATGATTAGTAATAAAAATTTATTCATTATAAAATCATAAGTATGATTATAATTACGTATAAATAACTACTTTAAATAAATAAACAATAATTTATTTTTCTTAAACTTTTGTTTTATATAAAAATTGTGATTTTTAAATATTTTGTTTTAAGAAAAATGATTTAAAAAAAGTTCGTTGTATTCTGTATTTTATTTTTTGTTTTTAAAGAGTGTGTTTTTGATAAAAATAGGTTTTTAAATTATTAAATTATACAATTTTAATTTGAAAATATTATGAGTAATATTATTAGTATTCGATATTACTATTAATAACATAGGCAAATGAGAAAATTAGTATGATGAGGTTTACAATTGTTTCATCTTTAGTTTAGTTCTTTTTATAGATATATAGATAGGCTTTAAAAATCCATTTTCTAAACGTATTATAGTTAGTAATAAACACAAAAAGTTACAGTATAATATTCTAATATAAAATATAATTAAAATTATACATATATAATAGTTCAAGAAATAAAACAATTATACTATATTTTAACTCTCTTATCTAAATTGTTTTATTTTTAAAAGTTTATTTTAAAAATTTTAAAAAAGAAAATATTTTTTAGTAAAACTCTTGTTTTTAAAAAAATCTGATTTGTAATTATTCTGGTTGTTTTAATAAGACTTTTTTTAAAAAAGTTCATCTTTTTAAAATTTTTTAGAAACAAAACGATTTAAAATATTTTATTTAAAAAAAGTTTAGTGTTTTAGAAAATTTTATATTATATTAATTTTTTATTTTTTATTATTTAGATTTTAATTAAAAGATGTGATTTCTAATTTTCATAATAAAATCTATTTTTAAAAAAGAAAGTTTGATTTAAAAAAAATCTAGATAAGAGAGAGAAATATAACAATTAATAAAATTTATTTTTAATAAGAGAGAAATTTGTATGAATATTTAAATTGTAAGATGATAAAAGACTGATTGGATATTATTGATATGTTTGGTTACAATATACAGAGAATATAATGCAAACCCTAAAACCTAATTGAGCCCGTAAACTCATACGAATAACCTTAATAAGATTGTCTAATAGTTGGTTATTAATTTACAATATGCCAAAATATATAAGGGCGAATATTGAACTAAGAGTTCATTAACATCGGTTAACATCAAGAGAAAAATATAAATGAATATGGAGAAAAAGGAAAAAAAATAATCCAATAACAATCATTATTTCTTGGTTTATTTAGTATTGTACATTGTAAACTAGATTATAACTCGTATATGGGTTAAATAAATGTATAATTTGAAATGAAGAAGGTTGTATATGTGAGAAACGGGATTAATTCAACTACATTAGTGAATTTGTTGTCAGTTACCATTTCTCTCTATTTGTTTACTAAATTAATAACACTCGTGTACTACACGTGTTGAATCAATAAAAAATAAGTTGAGTAAAAATCTAGTAAGTTATAATATTGTTGATAATATTTTGCATATTGATTTTTACATTCTATTTGTAACATTATCTACATATAATATTAGTAGTTTTTTTCTATCAATGCTTATAACTCTAAATAGTATATTATATTAAATGATATGAACTTAAATAATAATTTAAGTAATAAACAAATGCAATTGAACATGCAAACCAATACTTGAAATTCAAAAACATCTAAAGACTTCTTTCTATATAATATTTGATGTTATGTTGTGTCACACCCCGACCGACGGCGGAATCATCGGGGCCGACGAATGTGAAACGATTGTTCATAGCTCATAGAATTAAATAAGTTGAAATAATATTAAATGCCATTTTTATTAAATAATATTAATTAAATAATTCATCACAATGCAATAAAGATTCAAACAACATAATAAAGTTTTATTAATCTAGATCCAATTCTTATATGAGCATGAAGAAGTCCTCTAAACTGCATCTTGAAACATGTTAAAAATACGATCAACATATGATGTTGGTGAGTTCCCATGAATTTGTACATATATATATATATATATATATATATATATATATATATATATATATATATATATATATATATATATATATATATATATATATATATATATAACATATATATATATATATATATATATATATATATATATATATATATAAACAACTTTTAAGATGCAATTCAAATCATAGGTTAAGAAATGATACAAGAATATAGATAGCATAATGATACAATCAAACCTTGACAAAAGATTGGCCACAATAAGATATACGATTAGCTAAGTGTATTTAGTTCCCATGATGAACAAAAATACGTCATTAGGAGCCAAAAATAACATCGGCTTTAGCACCAAATAGGTTTGTCAAGCCTATAGATCTATGACGTCGCTAGTCTAGCAATAGTTAATGATTGCTTTTACAAGATGATTATCATATAATGCTCACCATTATCTCAAATAACCATGACAAAGTTTATAAGATGAATTGCACGTGCATTACAAGTATTAAGATATTTTACAAGTGTGCATTTATACGGTTAACATGTTTCACCTCAAAAAGATGTGAAATAAAAATGAAAATGGGGTATGGAAAACTCACATGATAAGATGAACTTTAAATAATAATAAGAAACTAAGGTTGCTCCAACGATTCCTTCACGGATTACCTAAGCGTGGATGTTCCAAGATTAAATTATAATCGATTAAGTTCAAGAGATGATTCGAGGAAAATCTAGGGTTAATTATAAGAATTTGGAGTTTTTTGATAATTGAGTTAAATAAAATAATTTAATCAGTTATATTTTTGATTCAATAAAGACGACATAAATTGGTTAAATAATCAATATTGGAAATGATAATTAAATTATTAAGGAAATTGAATAATATTCAATTTATAAGAATTGATAGATAAAATTGAGTATTAAAGTGTGAAAATAAAGTAATAATTAATTTAATAATTAGTTAAATAATGACTTTGTCAAAATAACCAATTGAATAATTAATTATTTAAATATGTTATTAAATAACTTATTTGATTTAAAGACCGTTTTAATAAAAGATAAAACTCTAAATAACTTTGTCATAGTTTTTATAATATTAAGCTATTTGTTTTTAAATAAAAATAGAAGATTATATTGTTTAAAATTCAGAAATTAAATTGATAATTTCTGGAATAATTTAATTAACAAAAATAATTTTTTATTTTATTTTATTAGAATAATATTACTTTCTGTAATTTATTTAATAAAAAAAAGTTTAAAAATAATTTGAGGGTGCCCGGGGTCGAACCCGGGACCTCTGCTGTATAAGTTCAAGCTTTAACCGGTGGGCTAGAGCCCCGAATACGTTCTAAATCCACCAAAAATTTATAAAATATTAATTAGAAAATTCCCAAATGTCACATAAACCCTAGAATCAAATCAAGCGAATTGAACATCAATTCGTGAATGTTAATGGAATCAAAGTTAGGGCTTTCAACTGAGTATATTTGTATAAGTCACTTACTTGGATTGAAGTCGATTCGATGATAATAGAAGGATAATAGGTCGCGATTGTGGTAGATTCGATTCAAGAAGATAATGATGATTAAAATCAAATTCGTGGTAACAGAAGCTTCTAATGGTGTATATGATCGAAAGCCCTCTATCAATTTTGGTTTAAGATGCCCAGAAGATGGAGATCGGCTAAGTTGCAGGTTTGAATGAAGTTGGGAATCGAATTTGATATGTGTGCATATCTCAGATGAAATTTGTGATACAGAAAGGTTGAGAGGACCGATCAGTTCATTAGCCCTCTGTTAAATAGCAATGATTTAATCAGTTTCACTACGAACGAGTTATGAGTTTGATTCAGAAGTTTTGAATCGAGTTTGTAAATGATTAGCTGTTACAACTTTTGAATTGATATGGTTATTATGACTATAATGATCAATAACGCATTAATGGTTATTTGATTGAGTCAATTGGTCGGTTTCAAGGGGGTTTTGATTTGGGGTTGATTGGATGAATCGGTTTCGGTTGAATCACAATGTAACGGTTTGGATAATCGAATTAAATCAGGTAGTTGGTTCGAATCTGGTTAGCGACCCTAAAGGGCGGTTCAATTGGGTACGAAACCGATAGATTTGGGCGTTTAGTCGTCGCCGGATGGTGGCCGGAGAGTTTGGCCGGTGATGGTGGGTCGACGGGAGGGTTTGGTTTGGGTTTAAAACAAAGTTACACTTTGATCCCTCAAATTTGGAATTGTTATTATTTTATGTCTAAACTTTTAAAATAAAGTTTCAAGAATTACATTCTGGACCCCAAACTTATAACATCCTAGTTTTAAAGTAATCCAAATTATTTATTGTCACACCCCCGCTAAAAGCGGAAACACGGGGATGTAACGAGATCGGGATCGTCATAACACATGGTAAGCGATAGAGATGCAATATAATAAATGATGACAAGCGTGCCATGACGATACCCGACAACAAGGGGACTTGTGTCGTGTTTAGTCAATATTCACGACAACATAGCCATAAGCATAAATGTGATAAACGATTCACATAATCACATAAAGATGAAATTGTAATGTAAATTCCCACAACCCGGGAACAAGTATCAAAAGATGGTAATTGTTTAATCAGACTACAACATTGTTCAACATAATTGTTTGTCAAATATGTTTAGTCCCAAAAATGCATCCTAGGGTCTCCACTAAGGCAGCATACCTAGATTCCTCAATTTGCATGATCACCTGAAAAGATATGCTCAAAATGGTCAACAAAATTGTTGGTGAGCTCGCAGGTTTAAGTAATAAGTAAGTAAGTGATGTTGTATATAATAAATGATGTGGAATACCGTGAATACAGTTATATAAACAAGTAAAATCGCATGACAATGAGCTTTGCAACCAAACCTAGCGACGTACACAAAGATATTGTCGGAATATATTCACCCAAGGGCCCGTTCGTGGCTACTGATGGTACCAACTAGTATACCAACGAACAAGGGTGGGGGTGTCAACCCAGTAGTACTACCAATACCTATCCGTCGGTTCCCACACTGGAATTAAATAGTTGCAAAGATAGAACCACACAGCAGACCCAAGCATGTATCAGATAAGTACTTGCAAAACAGTATCACGTTGATTCCATGTATGTAAATTGTAAGTAAATTGTACAGCATTGAAAATGGGTGAGCATACTTTTCCCCCAAGTTGTAAATGATTGAAATATTGTAAGCGTAAAAAGGGGCCACGAAACTCACTTGTTAAGTGGTAAGTATGTATGATCAATGTATCCAAATGTTGTATGCAAATGAACGGTCAAACACATATTGGCAGTTATTGATAAGCATTAGTGATATGAATGAAGCATATAATATTGTTCGGTCGGTTCGGGTTGTATCGGTTGGGTCGCGTGTAACACACACAAACAAACACACGTATTAGATCTTATGTAGATCCAAGTACTAGACATCGTCGCCATTGCTGATGATATTTGAGTAAAAGTTCCATTGTTATTGAAGATGTATTTGATAAATATCGGTAGTTACAAATCGGTGGTTGATACTTGTAAAACGTTAGATTGATTTGATTTTGAATAGTATTTGTGGGCTTTATAGCGTTGACTTTAATCTTTGTGGCTGAGCAATGGCAACCGTGTTAATGTTACCTCAACATCACACGACATACACACACCACACATACGAAGGAAATCACACACAACAACTTCAGTCGCACGACAGGACCAGACGCACGACTCAACACTCCATTCGCACGAATCAACCCTCAATCGTGCGAATCAGCTTCATTCGTACGATTGAGCCTTCATTCGTATGACTAGCATTTAATCGTACCACACAACACCCAATCGCACGACTCAACCTTCATACGCACGAATCAACCTTCAATCGTGCGAATCAGCTTCATTCGTACGATTGAACCTTCATTCGTGCGATTGGACTCCAGTCGTGCGATACACGCACAATCGCATACATTCATTCGGTCACCTGACTCAATCGCACACATTCATTCGCTCGCATGACTCAATCGCACACATTCACACAGTCGCACGACTCAGTCGCACGACACACCCAGTCGCACAACTCAGTCGCACGATTGACTCAGACGCATGGCTCAGTCGCACGACTCATCCAGTCGCACGACTCAATCGCATGATAGACCCAGTCGTCTGGACAGCAGAATCGCGACTGTTAACGGGCTGAGCAGCCTTCGGCTGCTCCAAACACGAGTTTTACACAACAAGGACTTCCAGAAACACACTACAAACATACACAAACATGAAGCACACGCAGAAAGACCTCACACGCACCCACACGACCTCATGTGTTCGGGTTGAACCCGAACACCCGAAACCCTAGAATGGACAGCCGTGAATAAGCAAGAAAAGGGACAACCAAGGTCGTCTACCTGCTAGAATGGAGTAGACTAGGCTGTAGATGGAGTCTAGACGACGAAAACGAGACCAAGCGGGTCGGATTTGGTGCTAGAATGAAGAAAATGGTGAAGAAGAAGATGATGAAGAAGATGAAGAAGAAGTGAATGAGCTAGGGCTGGAAAATGGGGCTATTTATACCCATTCCAAGTTTGCAAAATGTCAAGTTTAGTCCCTGCACTTAACCCCCGAGTTTCCCAAATTTGTTTCGGTTGAAAAACGACTTTGTTAGGGTAATTATATTAGTTATAAAAATGTATTTAATGATATTTATAATTTAAAAATGGTTTTATTAGTGACGTTAATTTTATATAAAAATGATATATTTGGCGGGTATGAAGATGAAAGATTTAAAAGTTTTTAAGGATAGCATATGATTACAATGAAAGCACAAGCACAACGATGATAAAGCAAGCATGATATCCACCTAAAGAGTTAATAAAGATGAGGGATGATTGATCAAAGAATAGTTAACGGAAAACCACGTTAATTGACGGACCTTAAGGTGACGGATGTCACAGTACCCCCCAGTTGAGAGAATTTCGTCCCGAAATTCAGCTGGAGTTAGGTCCAAGAGTTTCATCCTCGAACAGATGTGGATATTTGAGTTTCATCTGATCTTCTCGTTCCCATGTAAACTCTGGCCCTTGTTTTGAATACTACCTTACGCGAACAATAGGTATTCTACTGCGCTTCAGTTGCTTGACCTTTCGATCCATGATCTCAATGGGTTCCTCAACAAAATGAAGCTTTTCGTCAATATTGATTTCCTCAATTGGCACGTGAAAGGATTCGTCAGCCAAACACTTCTTGAGGTTTGACACGTGAAAAGTATCATGCACACCGCTGAGTCCTTGTGGCAACCTTAATCGGTAAGCCACTGGACCGATTCTTTCCGTATTCTCGAATGGTCCAACGTATCTTGGGACTAACTTCCCTTTCTTTCCAAATCGAACGACTCCTTTCCAAGGGGAGACTTTAAGTAAAACTCGATCCCCAATGTTGAATTCTAGAGGCTTCCGACGGTTGTCAGCATAACTCTTTTGGCGATCTCTAGCAGCTTTCAGTCGGTCTTTGATTTGAAAGATCTTGTCAGTTGTTTCTTGAATGATCTCTGGGCCTGTTAACTGACTTTCACCAATCTCGGCCCAACAAACGGGAGATCTGCATTTTCTTCCATATAACGCTTCGAAAGGAGCACATCCAATGCTTGTATGGTAGCTGTTGTTGTAAGAGAACTCAATCAGCGGTAGATGAGCATCCCAACTACCACCAAAGTCGATTACACACGCTCTCAACATGTCTTCTAATGTTTGTATAGTTCGTTCACTTTGGCCATCTGTCTGAGGGTGATAGGCGGTACTCATATCTAATCGAGTGCCCATCGCTTTCTGTAATGTCTGCCAAAATCGTGAAGTAAATCGGCTGTCATGGTCGGATATGATTGACACCGGCACCTCGTGTCGTGTTATGACCTCTTTGATGTACAATCTCGCCAACTTATCCATTTTGTAGTCTTCTCGGATAGGCAAGAAATGTGCTGATTTCGTCATTCGATCCACTATAACCCATATCGAGTCATGCCCGCTGCTTGTTCTAGGGAGTTTGGTAATGAAATCCATAGTTATATTCTCCCATTTTCACTCGAGAATTTTAGGTTGCTGTAATAATCCCGATGGTTTCTGATGTTCAGCTTTAACTTTCAAACATGTCAAGCATCTGCTGACGTACAAGGCAATGTCTTTCTTCATGCCTGGCCACCAGTACAGATCCTTAAGATCGTGGTACATCTTGTCTGCACCAGGATGAATAGAATATCGCGTCTTGTGGGCTTCATCCATGACTAAGGTACGTACACCTCCCCATCTGGGTACCCATATGCGATCCATGAAGTACTGTATACCATCATCCTTGCAAATCATCTGTTTATCCAACCCTCGGAATTCTTCTCCCGGAAGATTTTCTTCTTTCAACGCTTCACTTTGTGCAATTTGGATCTGGGCTTTCAAATTCGTTTGAATGGTCAATCCCAACGCTCGAGCACGTAGTGGTTTCACGCGTTCTTTACGGCTTATAGCATCAGCCACCACGTTAGCTTTTCCCGGATGATACCGGATTTTACAATCGTAGTCACTAAGAAGCTCTACCCAACGGAGTGCAAATACTACAGCGCCCAACTCAAGATCATGAGTGGTATAGTTCTTTTCGTGCACCTTAAGTTGTCGCAAAGCGTAGGCAATCACCTTATCCTTCTGCATTAGCACACATCCCAATCCTTGATGTGACGTATCGCCGTATACCACAAAATCATCAGTTCCGTCTGGGAGGGACAGTATAGGCGCGTTACACAACTTCTCTTTCAACGTTTGGAACGCTTGTTCTTGTGCATGTACCCAATCAAACTTCTTGTCTTTCTGAGTAAGCAGGGTTAATGGCTGAGCGATCTTTGAAAAATTCGATATGAAACGACGATAGTAACCGGCCAATCCTAAGAATTGTCGTATTTTTGATGGCGTCTGGGGCGCGTCCCATTTCTTCACCGCTTTGATCTAGCTGGGATCTACATGAATCCCGTCCTCATTACCCACATGAACCAAAAACTTCACTTCCCATAACCAAAATACACACTTCGAGAACTTGGCGAAAAGTTTCTCTTCCCGTAACAGTTCCAAAATTGCCCGAAGGTGTTCTTCATGATCCCCTTTCGATCGGGAGTAGATAAGTATATGGTCTATGAACACGATCACAAACTTATCCAAGTAAGGTTTGCACACCCGATTCATTAGATCCATAAACACGGCTGGTGCGTTAGTCAGCCCGAACGGCATGACCAAGAATTCATAGTGCCCATAACGAGTCCTAATATTTTCGGTATGTCCTCCTCGAAAACCCTTAGCTGATGATATCCAGAACGAAGGTCGATCTTTGAGAAATATGAAGCTCCTTGCAGCTGGTCAAACAGACCGTCGATTCTGGGGAGAGGATATCGATTCTTCACGGTTAACTTGTTTAACTCACGGTAATCGATACATATGCGGAACGACCCATCCTTCTTTTTGACAAATAATACCGGTGCTCCCCACGGTGAAGGACTCGGTCGAATAAAACCCTTCTCCAGTAGCTCTTGTAACTGACTAGATAACTCTTGCATCTCAGATGGCGCTAACCGATAAGGCGTCTTCGCTACCGGTGTAGCTCCAGGAACCAACTCTATACGAAATTCCACCTGTCGTGGAGGAGGCAAACCAGACAAGTCATCAGGAAATACATCTGGGTAGTCCCATACCACTGGAATATCTACTAGTTTCCTCTCTTCGTCCTTCTTTTCAACCACATGAGCCAGAAAAGCGTAGCACTGTTTTCGTAAACTTCGGCGCGCTTTCACTCAGGAAATAAGCTTTAAGTTCCTTCCCGGTCGTTCTCCTTGAATCTTGAGTTTTTACCCGTTTGGCATAGGGATTCGTACTATTTTGTCCCGACAGACAATCTCTGCTCCGTTTTGTGACAACCAATCCATACCCACAATCACGTCGAAACTTCCTAACTCAAAGGGTATCAAGTCTATATCGAAGGCATGGTCCTCCAATGTTAACGAGCAATTCCTAATAATCTCATCGGCCTGAACAACCCTACCATTGGCCATCTCTACAGAGTAGCTAGTTTCTAACCTACTAGAACTCAAATCAAACAATTGCACAAACTCAGAAGATATAAAGCTATTGTCTGCTCCGGTATCAAATAATATAGATGCGAAGTGATGATTGAGTAAGTGCGTACCCGTGACAACATTCGGGTCTTGACGAGCATCGTTGGCTCCAATGACGAATGCACGTCCCCGAGCTGCATTCCCTTGAGTGGTTGGGCCTTGATTTCCAGCTATAGCCATCACTTGTTGCTGGTTGTTCCCTTGTTGACCCGGTGCCCGATTCAGCCTGGGGCACATGTTTCTGTAATGATCAGGGCTTCCACACTCATAACAAGCCCTTGCATTCCCGGCGGGGTTAACCGCGTTGACTGGTGCCACAAGATTCGGCGCTGTTCTGCAATCTCTCGCCAAATGTCCCGGGCGTCTACAGTTGGCGCACACCCGGCACTGCGTTGCTGGAGGATGATGATAGTTGCACCTGTCACATTTGGGGTGCTGCCCCACATACTCTCTCTTGCCTTGAGTCACGGCCATAAAATTTCTGGTTGTCTTGGTCCTCTTATCAAACTTCCCCGCACTCGACCGGCTCGTTTCCCCAACATCCTTTCTCTTTTCTGCTCCTCTGCCCAAAACCCCCGTTCTCACCAGTTCATTAATCAAAGCGCCAGCCTTCAGAATTGCGCTCTGGATAGTAGGAGGAGCAGCTGCTGTTACCATTGCACGGATTTGAGGCGCAAGTCCCCAAATATACCTTTCGATTCTCTTTGATTCCGGCGTGACCAGATGCGGAACCAATCTTGCCAACTCGTGAAAACGGTCAGTATAAGCTGCATGCCCGGCCCCCACCATAGCATGATTCCAGAACTCATGATCTAATTTCTGCATCTCGTTGAGGGGGCAGTATTCCTTGGTAATCAGAGCTTTAAACTCATCCCATGACATCTGCATCGCAGATTCTCTTCCTCTAGCTTGAACCTGGGTGTTCCACCAGGTTAGGGCCTTGCCCTGCAGTGAATAGGTGGCATATTTGATTCTCTGGTTGTCGAGGCACTCACTGATGTCAATTACTGCCTCCATCTTTTCTAGCCACCTGGTTAGGGCTATCGCCCCACCTTTCCCATCAAATTCTCTTGGTTTGCAAGCCATAAACTCTTTGTATGAACACCCCCGTCTAGTATTAACAACCCCAGTCTCAATACCAGCCGTACCACCATTCCCGGTCTCCTGATTGCTTTCGTTCCCACTTGGGTTTCCATTTCCCACTTCAGTTTCGATCCCACCTTGAGCTCTTTCTCCATTATCTCCATTGTCATTGCCACCATCCCCGTGGGGTGGTGTTGCTGGAGTGCATCGCTCACTTGGGTGTTGTTTGTTTTTTCTGCAGGAAAACGTCTGCAGTCTGCGAACCACATCTGCAGACATCTGCAGCAGAAGATGTGGACCAAATGTCTGCAGTCTGCAAGAAAAAGACTGTTTGTTTTTTTAACATCTGCAGAATGCTGAAATATTCTGTAATTAAACTCAAAAATCGTTTTATAATTTATTAATATTTGTTAATAACTATTTTTAAATTTTATTTATTCAACTTGTGTAATAGATGAGGTATTAACCTAGTACGTGTTACATTTTGATCCTTGTTGGTGGATGCAACTCCAATAATGTGTTATGATTATTAATAAGGTCTTTGAGATCCCAGTTTGGGGTGATAGAGTATGTGTTTGATTTTCAGCATGTAGTCATTCATACCAAAAAGAAAGCAGCTAAGCAACGCCACTTATACAAGAACTATTTATTTGAGTTCAAGAATCATCCTGGCACAACTTCACATGACCTTTTTATTAACTTCTTGTCGTAATTGTAAGTGAACCCGTTAAAACCAAAACATTGGTTCAGTTTATGACGTTTCTCGCTATAGTCTATAAGAGAAACAATGACAAAAGATAAATAAAATATCAAGTAGATTGACTCAAGCATCATTCAAGGCAAGCACTCCAGGCAGGGTCTTTCCTTCTAGAAATCCAAACTGGCACCGCCACCTGTTGAGATGTGGCTCATCTTGTCTGCTAGCCCAACCTTTTCCACAGCTGCAACTGAATCACCACCTCCAATGATGGTTGTCACCCCCTTCCCACTTAGTTCTGCCAATTTCTTCGCAATAGCCTGTAGATTGAAACGTATTAGTTTTTGGTATCGGTTGTTGACACCGGTTGAATTGATAAATAAACACTTCTTTATTCACATTTAGATCAGAATCAAGTGATTAATGTGTTAGTAATGATTAAAACAGTTTACAATAAACTAAACCTTTGAATAAAACGGTTTAGAAGATGGTCTTTGGGGGACATTCAAAGACATATTACCTTTTACTTAAAGTTTCTGATTTGAGACATAAAACAATGCTCAAATCTACCTATGAGTTGAAATTGACATTTCCATTGAAACATAATACTACATACTACATACTACATAATGCATCATAAAGTATCAATCCACGATTACTTGATGGCAAACATTCATCTGAAAGTAAAAACAGATTACAAGCTTGCATGTGTACCTCTGTTCCTGCAGCGAACTTCTCAAACTCAAACATACCCATTGGTCCATTCCAAATAATAGTTTTGGTGGTATCCAAAGTTTCATTGAACGACTTAATGGAATCGGGTCCAATGTCCAATCCCATCCAACCATCTGGAATTTCCTTTGCTGGAACAACCTGAAATTTAACAATAACCACACCTTTACCAACATGAAACATTGAACCCTTTGTGTTTGAGTCAATACGCAATTCATTGATACGATTCAAAATTTATTTTTTTAAAAAAATTACATTCGATGTTTGGAAGCCCTGGAGGGTGGCGGCGGCGGGGGGCCTGGAGGGCGGCGGGTCGGTCGCCGGCGGAGCAGAAGAGGGCGGTCACTCGGCCGAAGGCGGAGCAGAAGAGAGCAGTGAGCGTGAGCGGTAAAGAGGAGAGGCGTGAGCGGAGCGTGAGCGTGAGCAGAGCGACAGCGTGAGCGGCGGCGTGAGACGGCAGTGTGAGCGGCGGCGGCCGGAGAAAGGCTTCAGTGAAGAGAGGAGAGGAATGGTGGGTTGAAGGATTGAACAATAAGAAGAAAAGTCTGGGTTGGGGGTAAAGAGGAGAAGAGGTTGAGAAGACCTCAGAAGTGGTAACACCACATCTTCTCCATGCAGACGTCAGGAAGACGTTTTTTAATAAAACGTCTTCCAAAAAACAAACAGTCTGCATACTCAAAAGCTCTTCCCGCGTCTGCGTGCGCGCAGATGAAGAGGTGGGGAAGAGCTTTTGCCAAAAAACAAACACCACCTTGGGCCACGATAGTAGGAATCAGTACGGCCAACTGTTGAGCGATCAGAGCTGCCATATTAGAGTTTCCTGTATCCTGATTGTTACTGGCAAGACCATCATTGGTTCTTGGTGCTCTACCTCTACCTCTGCCTCTGCCCCTTGGGGCTTCACTCCCGCCACTATTGCTGCGGGTAACTCTTCGAGGCGGCATTTTCTAATCATAGAAATAGTAAACACGTAAGCTTAAATCATTTCAAAGTGTATTATCATAAGACTCATCAAGTCCAGTATTCCAAGTTAATATCACACTTATTGTCACCACACATCGCATGCAAGTCGTGTAGTTCTCACACCATGAATTGATAATGTCTCAACAATAGTCCATCACAACAGTTGTAAATCCATGTATATAATCACGTTTAGTCTAGCGGAGGTTGTCTATCTCTTCCTCTTTCGAGGTTTCAGACATAACCTCCTCAGGGTTAATCTCAATGTCCAAGGTCAAGCGCAATAGCATGATCTGTGAAGATCTCTTCGGGTTTAATACCCGGATTTGATAAACCAACTCGGCGTGCAGAGGGAACGGAAGATCCAATAGAAGCATCCCATAAAAGAGTGAGCACAAGGGCTCTCTCATAGGGTGGAAAGATCACATAACAGATAGATAAACAAATCAAGTAACGAGGAACACATACACGAGATATAATATGCATACAGATCCTAGCATGCAAATCTACATGAAGGTTCCTAGGTTATAGTCTAGGTCAAGCGTATTGCCTAATTCTCTATAACCAATGGCTCTGATACCAATCTGTCACACCCCCACTAAAAGCGAAAACACGGGGATGTAACGAGATTGGGATCGTCATAACACATGGTAAGCGATAGAGATGCAATATAATAAATGATGACAAGCGTGTCATGACGACACCCGACAACAAGGGGACTTGTGTCGTGTTTAGTCAATATTCACGACAACATAGCCATAAGCATAAACATGATAAACGATTCACATAATCACATAAAGATGAAATTGTAATGTAAATTCCCACAACCCGGAACAAGTATCAAAAGATGGTAATTGTTTAATCAGACTACAACATTATTCAAAATAATTGTTTGTCAAATATGTTTAGTCCCAAAAATGCATCCTAGGGTCTCCACTAAGACAGCACACCTAGATTCCTCAATTTGCATGATCACCTGAAAAGATATGCTCAAAATGGTCAACAAAATTGTTGGTGAGCTCGCAGGTTTAAGTAATAAGTAAGTAAGTGATGCTGTATATAATAAATGATGTGGAATACCGGGAATACAGTTATATAAACAAGTAAAATCGCATGACAATGAGCTTTGCAACCAAAACTAGCGATGTACACAAAGATATTGTCTAAATATATTCACCCAAGGGTCCGTTCCTAGCCACTGATGGTACAAACTAGTGTACCAACTGCAGGATCGGGTTTGTCACTTAAACACTTGTATTTCTCTCAAACTCACTTATGCAAACACTCAAATCAGATGAAGCAATGTCTTTTACAAGAGTTGATAATAATATAATAAGTAACTAAGAAACAAGCAGAAATATATTTTCAAGGTACTTGTATATATTACTTCTCAACTCAAGATTACAAGACACTTACAAGCATGAAACGAGAGTTACAATGAGAAACTATATATACTAGATCCTACAGCTGGATATACTTGATACCAGCTGGAAACCAAAGACTAAAGCATATACTACAATGCTAAAGTTAAGGTATCTTAGATAAAGTATTATCTAAGATATGGTAGTCATGACATGTTCATGACTTACCTTTTGTCACCAACTAAAGATGGCAACTGTACTAACATAAAAAGGTAAACAGTGGATTAAAGTATGGTCAACTACATGGCTTTTGAGAAAACGCCATGCAGTATCTCAGAGATTTGCAGCGGAGTGTCAGAGAGGCCGTACTTATGTCCACTGGATAATAGGAGTGTCTTCCGAAGGTTAACTGGCTTCGGAAGAACTTGTTCTTCCGAAGCCACTTATACTTCGGAAGATGCTTCTATGCTTCCGAGGCTTTGAGGACTTCTTGTACTTCGGAAGTTGACTTCAGATCTTTCTCTCTAAGTCTTGATCTTCGGAAGTAGGTTCTTTGTCTTCAGAAGTTGGAGTTTTCCTTCGGAAGTGTGTTTTACACTTAGTCTTCGGAAGAGCTCCTTCTTCCTTCGGAAGTTCCATACTTAGCTTCGGAAGTCCTTTGTTTGTTGTACCAAAATCTTCTAAGTGACTTGGTTTTGGTTGCAACAGCCTTTCTAAATCCAACACCAACAAACAAGGGTGGGGTGTCAACCCAGTAGTACTACCAATACCTATCCGTCGGTTCCCACACTGGAATTAAATAGTTGCAAAGATAGAACCACACAGCAGACCCAAGCATGTATCAGATAAGTACTTGCAAAACAGTATCACGTTGATTCCATGAATGTAAATGTTAAGTAAATTGTACAACATTGAAAATAGGTGAGCATACTTTTCCCCCAAGTTGTAAATGATTGAAATATTGTAAGCGTAAAAAGGGGCCACGAAACTCACTTGTTAAGTGGTAAGTATGTATGATCAATGTATCCAAATGTTGTATGCAAATGAACGGTCAAACACCTATTGACAGTTATTGATAAGCATTAGTGATATGAATGAAGCATATAATATTGTTCGGTCGGTTCGGGTTGTATCGGTTGGGTCGCGTGTAACGCACACAAACAAACACACGTATTAGATCTTATGTAGATTCAAGTACTAGACATCATCGCCCTTGTTGATGATATTTGAGTAAAAGTTCCATTGTTATTGAAGATGTATTTGATAAATATCGGTAGTTACAAATCGGTTGTTGATACTTGTAAAATGTTAGATTGATTTGATTTTGAATAGTATTTCCGGGCTTTATAGCGTTGACTTTAATCTTTGTGGCTGAGCAATGGCAACCGTGTTAATGTTACCTCAACATCACACGACATACACACACCACGCATACGAAGGAAATCACACACAACAACTTCAGTCGCACGACAGGACCAGACGCACGACTTAACACTCCATTCGCACGAATCAACCCTCAATCGTGCGAATCAGCTTCATTCGTACGATTGAGCCTTCATTCGTATGACTGGAATTCAGTCGTACCACACAACACCCAATCGCACGACTCAACCTCCATACGCACGAATCAACCTTCAATCGTGCGAATTAGCTTCATTCGTACGATTGAACCTTGATTCGTGCGATTGGACTCCAGTCGTGCGATACACGCATAATCATTGGTGGATAGGAGATCCAGTCTATCGCATTGAATGACATGTACCCTCTGTTGTGTCCCCCTGAAGAGAGTTAGTTGACGGGAGTTATAGTCATACTCCCATCTAACTATGGATTCAAGTTCAGGACCTTCAACCATTTGTAAAAAGGCTTTGCCTTTGGTTGCTGACCCTTTCCTTTCCTCCTCCTCTCTCAGTTTCAACTCCTCTTCAACCTTGCTTCTAGCAGTAAGCTCGGCCATATGAAGGCTGCCTAGATGATTTCTGATGTGGGCAGATATATCGGAGTTTGAAGGGTTGGAGAATGGTTTCTCTGCTAACTCAGCAATGTCAAACCTGCTTAAGTGTAGCAGAGATGAGGCACTCAGCCTGTTAAGCTCTCCATTCTCTCTCTCAACAACAAAGTTGTGAGAAGAGTCTTTGAACCTCCACTTGATGATCTTCTTTCTGGGTGCAAGAGGTTGTCTTGGTACCCTGTCTCCTTTCTTTGTATCTAGTAGAGTCACCAGCTTTCTCCTCAGCTTCTTTTCTTCCTCATTCAACGTGTCTGAATTGAGGCCAAGGAGGTTTGCAGCTTGGTCCAAAGTTCCTCTGGGCAGATCAAGAAATTGATCTCTTATGAGAGAACTTGAGGATCCATCAACATAAGTCAAGTTGACTGAATCCTCCTCACAGGAGATGTCACTCAGAGTAGTGCAGTTGATGAGCTTAGTCTTGACTGCCTTGAATTCTTCCATGGAGATATGTTTAGAAGGCTGAGGGGATGGTTTGATTGGTTGATGGGTAGGTTGAGGTGTTTGGGTTCTGGCTAAGGCTTTGGGTTGGAGGATAGGTAATTTAGGTGGTTGAGGTGAAGAGGTTGGTAGGTGTGATGGTGTGGGTTCAGGGGTGAATGGTTCAGTAGTTGGTTCGGTTTTGATTGGGAAGGGAAAAGGTATAGGTTCAGGTTGAGGTTGGGTTTGGATTTTGGGTTGAGTGGTTGATTTGAAGGTCATCCCCTGTCCCCTTCTACACATCTCCTTCCTTTTCCCCGCGCGAATGTCAGCCTTGATGTCACTGACATGTCTCTGGAGAGTCTTTTCCGACATGGGACCCACCTGCCTGCCAGAGAAGCCATGAGCTTTAAGATAACTCTTCATCCAGGCTTTCTCACCTATCTTCTTGGCAGCAGTCAGTCCAGCTTCTTCTTCCTTCTTCTTCTTTTGCACAAGCTTCTCCCTTGCAGCTCTCTTTCTCTCCTTCTCCATTTGATCTTGCTCTTTGTTGAAGAGCCATAAGATCGTATCACTGTTATGTGGAGACAACTCTTCTTGAGAGAATCCTCTAGAGAGTAGGAAGGTTATCCTTTCTCTCCTGAGCTGTAGATCAGCTTCTCTTTCCTTTCCCTCCCTTTCCTCTTCTAAGGCCAACCTTGCAGCTTCTTCTTTTTGCTGTTTTAGCAGCAAGGTTGCCTTTTCCAGCTCTATCAACTCCTCTAATGGTAGCAGGAGTACATCTTCAGTTGCAGCCCCTAGACCAATAAGTCTGTCTATAACCTCTACCCTTCTTCGGTTGTTGACTGCCTCCTGGTTGGCTGCAGCTGCTTTGGTACTTGCAGCTAACAGTTTCCCAGTTGGAAGCCTACCTTTCCTTTTAAGCTTCTCCAACCTTTCTTCCTCTTGAAGCTCTTCCGAAGTCATTTTCCTCTTTCCTTTGATGTCTTTGGAAGTACTAGACTTTGGGGGTTCTTGGATGGAAGATCCGGGTTGAGTAGTAGAGGTGGGAGCTGGAGTTAATGCAGATGTCAGAGCTAATGGTTGGGTGAGAAAATCCTCCCTATTAACCTCATATGCAAGTTCCAAGATTGCATCTGTGACTATTAGATCATCGGATAGTGAGAATAGTCCTTCCGCAGCAGCAATCTCAGCTTCGGAAGTTTGAGCTTGTTCTTCCGAGGCTTTGAATTGTGCTTCGGAAGTCTGTAAAAATACACTTTCTGTCCCAACTGTTTCGGTTGCTGGGCCATCAGTCCTTGTTTCCCCTTTGAAGTTAATCTTAGGTTCCACTTGGACCTTAGGTTGACCAACTTCCTCGTCAGTGGTAGAAGGTGCATTCAACCTCTGAAGCTCTTGAGCTCCGAAGTAAATCACAGACATATCAGGGCTGGGCTGTTCTATGAGAGATTCCAATAGGAACTTGTTAAAGAACCTATTGAGATCCTGGAGCATCCTTTGATCCACTTGAAAAACAACTGGAGGAGGCTCAGGGAAGATAGCAGCTTGTTGCATAGGATACTTTGAGCTCAAAGAAGTAAGAGCTTGACTTTGGGTTTCCTATCTTTGACTTTGTCTCTCAACACTCTCCCCCTTTTTGGTAGCATCATCCTGAGAGCTTGATGAGCTAGAGGAAGAGGTAAAGGAGACCTGAATTGGTACATGCCTAACAGACCTCTCAATTTGTTTCTCAGCTAGTTTGGCCTTGAGAGTTTCAATCTCAAGTTGCTGAGTGGCAGACCTATCCTCTAAAGTCCTAACCTTTGATTCAAGGTTTGAGACTTTAGAAAGTAGGTCTTGAATGGTGAGTTGCATACTTCCCTCATCTTCTTTTGAAGAATCATGGGGAGATGAGGTAACATACCTGGTATGTTCATCCTCACCACCAGAAGTGGTTTCTTGGCGCCCTGGTTTCCCTTGCACAGTGATGTCTCTTTCAAAGTCATCAAAGGGCATGGTTGCCGTAAATTCAGTCTCAGTGTCGTTACCACTGTCCTGAGGATCCATTGAGGCTCCTTCAGTAGTGGCAGCGGAATCTACATGAGTCCCCTCCACATCAGTGGGACTCACCTCAGTAAGGCTTTGCTGGTGGGGGCTAGAGATAAGGGGTATCTCTAGGCTCTGTTGATCCTTGAGAGGGTGTTGTGGATCAACTTCACTGCCTTTAAGAGACATAATCTCTTCACCAGCTCCGGTCAAAAGGTCAGTAAAAGATAAGGAGTTAAAACCTAATGACCCGGGACTTTGATCAATATCAAGAGGCATTGAGCTGTCCCTTTGTGGCTGCTCAGGGGAGTATAGAGACTCTCCCTAAGGGCTATCGGCTTGGGTTTCGGGCTCATGGGTTTGAGACCGAGGAGACTCAAGACCCATATTAAGGTCAATTGTGAAGGATGGTTGGACCTCAGGCTGAGTGGGAGCCCTTTGTTCCACTCTAGCTTTTTTGGTTTGAACAGGAGGGGCTTGTTCAATCAGAGTAGATTGAACAAGGGTTCGTTTGGGACGTCTTTGATATGTAACAATAATGGGTGGAGAAGGTAGATTTGGTAGGGTGAGGGTAGTTGCTGGTGTGGGTTCATCACCTGTGGGATTAACAGGGATGTCACCAGGAGCCATTGGCTCAATCATACCTGGAAGTAGTGCGGTATCCCTTCCAGTGAAGTTGGTAGACACTCTCTTCAAGATCTTGAAGATGGTCGGCCTCATTTGGGGAGCACTCAGAGCAGCTGCGCAGACAAGCTTGCCCTGATCCAGCTCACAGTTGATTATGTGCTGGAGAAACCTGGGATACATGAAGAATGTGTCCCTTTGAAGATTTCCCATAAGGTTAGTCAGCACAAACCTTGAATAGTTGAAGCGGAGGCTTTGTACCAACCCATGAACTAAGCACCCTGGTTCATATGGGATTTGATCCCATCCCCCAGATTTATTAGACAGGCAGTGAAGAACCACATGCAGCAGGAACTTCCACTTGTAGGAGAAGTTGAATTTGTAAACCGTTGACCTGCTAACATCTCCACCGTATCCCATTTGGAGATAAGAACTGTCCAAATCTGTTTTGGGGAATTCCGTTGGAGCGCCCTCATCATGGAGCTTGAGATGCTCCCTGATGATCTGTTCAGAGATGACCAACTCTTGGCCACAAATGCTCGACCTTATAACACGAACCCCATTTAGGGTTTCAATCCGACCATTTGCCCAGAATTCAGACATTTGGTTTGAATAAATTGTAGGGTTTACAGTCAGAGTAGTGTAGTATGAGGATTGGGTCATGAAAGAAATGATATCTGAGAAGTCAACATCCCTTGAAGAATCAAGGAGTGCGACCTGGTTGTGTTGAGGGTTTAGTGCCATTGAAGAAGATGACAGAAAGATAGTTCGGAGTAAGGTAAATTGGAGAAGAAGAAAGCTTTTAGGGCAGTAATTTGGGTAAAAAGGATGTAAGTGATTAACCGGAAGTATTTAAATGGGTGAAATGGTGGTTTAAAGGGTGTTTTGGATAAGATGATGTGAGGGTTCAGAGGATGATGTGACATGGGCGGTAAGGTTAGACCATTTAAATAATCCGACATCATTAACAAAATCTTTACTTTTTACAGTGTGGGGCCCAAAAGATTTCCGTTACACAGTAAAATCTTTCTTCCGAGTATAAAGTATTTCCGAAGGTAATATTCTTCCGAAGGCAAATTTACTTCCGAAGGTAAATTTCTTACTTCCGAGAGTATATGTTGCTTTCAGGTGGAGAGTGTTAAATGCTTCGGAAGTAGATCTGATATGAAATCAATCGCTTCTTCCGAGACTTAACACTCTTCCGAGAAGAAAATTATCCTGGGAGAAATCATATCTTCCAAGGGTTAATTTCTCTTCGAAAGAATTTATAATTAGATAAAATTTAGAAAAAGATCTTTTGTAACATGGCTTAGATTGTTTTGACATAAGACTTTACACATTAAAAAGTTTTCAAGTGAGATTAACTAATCAATGTTTATCATCCCAATAGCTGTAATGAGATATTTGAATCTTTGTTCATCAAAGGCTTTGGTGAACAAATCAGCATATTGTTCATTTGAATCAACTTTGATTAGTTTGATAAGACTTTTCTCATGAATATCTCTAATGAAATGATACCTGATATCAATGTGCTTTGTCTTGGAGTGCTTCACTGGATTTTTAGTAATGGATATAGCACTGTTGTTGTCAATGTGGATAGGAGTGCTCATGAAGTTGAATCCATAGTCTATCATCTGGTTTTGAATCCACAGTAGCTGAGCACAACAACTAGCAGCAGCAATGTATTCAGCTTCAGCAGTTGATGTAGAGACACAGGATTGCTTCTTGCATTGCCATGAGATGATCCTTCCACCAAGAAATTGACATCCACCTGATGTTGATTTCTTGTTGATGTTGCAGCCACCATAATCGCTATCAGAGTAGCCATAGAGATTAAAATCACTATTTCTTGGATACCAGAGACCTAGTTTAGGTGCTCCTTTGAGGTATCTTAGGATTCTCTTGGCAGCTATTAGGTGAGACACCTTTGGAGCAGCCTGATATCTTGCACAAATGCAAGTTGCAAACATGATATAAGGTCTACTTGCTGTGAGATACATCAGAGAACCAATAATTGCTCTGTACTAATGTTGATCAGTATCCTCCCCCTCAGAGTCAGGGCAGAGATTGTGGTTTCTGGGTATAGGTGTCTTTGCTGCTTTACAATCCTTCATATCAAATCTCTCTAAGATATCATTGACATACTTAGATTGATTGATGAAGAACCCTTCCTTCAATTTCTTTACCTGAATTCCAAGGAAAAAATCCATTTTTCCCATGGAGCTCATCTCGAACTTCTTCTTCATAATGCTCTCAAAGTCTTTGCACATTTGGTCATTTGAGGAACCAAATATGATATCATCAACATAGACTTGAACGAGCAAGATGTCTTTCCCAGACTTTCTTATGAAAAGAGTCTTATCAATGGTACATCTAGTGTAACCATTCTTCAGGAGAAATTGAGACAATGTCTCATACCACAGCCTAAGTGCTTGGTGCAACCCATATAGAGCTTTATCCAACTTGCGCACATAGTGTTGGAGCTGGAAAAGATAGTCTATATTATCAACACAATGAAAGTCAACAAAAGTCAACGTCATGGTCAAAGTCAACAAAAGTCAAACCCGACACGCTCGAGACGAGGAACCGAGACAAGACGTTGAAGATTTAAGTGACTAGGAGTTTTATTGTAATAAATATATTTTGTGTGAACAAAATATATTTTATCTTGTTTTTAGTCATTTTTATGCTTAATATATAATTTTGTATTAATTAGCCTAAGTCTAGGGGGTTAAGTGCAATTAGTGAATCTTAGTCTAGACTATAAATAGGTTAATTGTCATTAGGTTTTAGTCAATGGTTGTATGACCAATTGATTGGGGGTTTTCATATTATTCAAATTATATGCAATCAATATAGATCAAAGGGGGTTTTATTGTGATTATTATTGTTTGATCCATAATTCTTCATGTTATTTGATTCAAGTGTGTATCCTGGAGTTACAATTTGGTATCAGAGCCAGTTTGGATCAAATTCACTGAAGATTTGAAGATTTTTAGAGAGAAAAGTTGAGGTTTTGGTTGTTTTTGTTCAATATCAAGTTTTCATCAAATTCGGATTAGATTTGAGTGTTATTGATATGGAAATTGATTGAAGTTTGCTTATTATTGGTTGGAAAAGCTCTGTTAATCATCAGATTTCAAATCCATTGAGATTTGGGCGATTTCAGATTGATTTTGAGGTGAAAAAGGGTTTTGAGATCGACCAGCGAAACTGCTGTTCTTACAGCGAAACTGTCATCTTCATTCAGCGAAATTATGGTTTATTTTGGATCTGAAGTTGTTTTCTAGAGTTTCAGCGAAAGTACTCCCTTGAACGAAAGTTCAATAGTGTTTTTGACCAATCATCAAGCGAAATTGCTGCCGAATTTATCTCTGAACGAAAGTTCAAGCTTGTTTCCTGCGAACTTATCAGCGAAACTAAGCCATTTGTGACATTCGGCTAGCGAAACTGCTGCCGAAATTTCCAGCGAAACTACTGTCGGCTCAGCGAAACTAGAGTTCACAGCGAAACTAGCTCTGCGAAACTATAATTTCAGCGAAACTATCATTTCTTCAGCGAAATTCGAATGTTAAAGATGACTTTTTTCCCTTAGTTGGGATTAATTGAGTTCATTCCGATAAAGAAATTTTCACTGATTTTGAAAGATTTATAAAAAAAAAAAAAAAAACAAGCTGACCTGGCAGCTTGACCCCAGTTGCTAAGATTTTCTAGCGTGACATTTACAAATAATATTTTTCCCGGGGGAGAATTATTTTACAATTTTTGGGAAAAATATTTTTTGGGGCGTTTAATTGTTTAAACAAAATAAAAATAAATATGGCTTTTGCAGAATTGATTAAATCCTTCGAATCAGATGATCTCACAATTGCACAATGTCGGTTTGATAATTTTGCAGCTTTAAAGAATGAAAAGATGTCTGATTTTGTTGATCGGTTTCTGTTGGTGGCAAGTAATCTGAAGAAGTTTGATGCCCAACTGGGAAATCATGAACAAGTTCTAAGATTACTTGATTCCCTCTCATCAGAATGGAGCTCACACGGCAAGTCGATTCAACAAGATAGAGGCTTTCGGGATTACAAACTGATGGAGGTGATCAACAAACTGAAAGAGATTGAGTTGGATATCAAACGTCGTGAGTACTATGAATCAACATATCTAACTCCAAAGATCACTTCAAACTCCAAAGAGAAACCAGAAGAGAGATCAGATTCTGACACCAATTCCGACGGTTTACCGAAACCTGAAACTGAAGAGGTACAAGAAGAGCATAAGCAGACATCAATGGGTAAAGGTGGAGCTGAGTTGAATGCTGAAGTTTGTGATGCTGAGAAGGAAGAGGAATGGAAGCAAAATACCAGAGTTTGCAACTGTGAGAAGGATCTTACTGCTGAAAGAGTCATCCTGGATCTTCCATACGAGACAGTTCAGGATATGTGTTCTTCTGCTTGCAAAATTCGTTTATTTGGTGTGTATAAAGCTAATAGGTTACTTTTAGAAAACCAAAAGGAGTTAACCACCATAAATGCAGAACTTAAAAAGAATGAAGCCAAGTATTTCATAAAATTAAATGAAGCTTTAAAAGAAAATGATCATTTAAAACGAACTCTTCTTGAAAGAAATGTTGAAATTAATCTTTTAAACGAAAGAGTCACTTTGGCTGAATTTGAAACAAGCAAGCTTAAAACAAAGCTTGATAGATGGACCATATCCGGAATGAAACATGAAGAGCTATTGTGTAAACAAAGGGGAGCTAGGATTAAAACGGGAGTGGGTTGTGGTGAAAATCCATACGTCTATCCTCCTCCTAGCACCCATTGTTACTCTCCTATGCCTCAATCTCATCCATCTAATGATTTGATTGAAGCTGCAGAAACTAATAGTTTAAATGCAGGTTTAAGCAACATTAATCTTAAAGAGGTTAGAGATGTGCAGGATTCTCCTGTAGGTTTAGGATTCCTCAAGCAAGGGTTTGATAAGAAGATTAATGCCAATTCCACTTCTGATGCTCCAACACCAATTTCAGTTGCTTCTCCAACTTTCTTCAACAAATTCAAATCAGGTAACATTCCTTCGTTTGTTCCCGTCAGGTTTGTCAAAGAAGGAACAGTTGTTGAATCATCAGGCAATGAGAATCCTACAAGCGAAGCCAACACGATAGGAGGTGTCAATCAAGATCCTTTGGAAGTAGATCTTTGTATACGAGACTGGATAAGCTCAGATGATGAATCAATCATAGAGGAGTGTGTTGGTTCCTCTCATATCAAGATATCTCCTGACAGTGTCAAGTCTCAAAAGCTTCCTAAAATTGAATCAAGACCGATACGGATCTCTTCTCCAACTGCAAAACAATCCAATCAACCAGTGAAGATCTCATTCCCTGTTTTGCATGGGAAACTTCAAAACAAGCAAGAATCTGCTACAAGTTCCAAGCAATCCTTCTCAGCACCTGCATCACACGGGTCAGTCAAGCATCAAAAGCCATTCAAGGCTTGTTTTGAGTGTGGAAAAGAAGGTCATGTGGTAAAGAAGTGCCCTCAAAGACTTGCTTCGAATGGTAAAGGCAAAACGAATTGCTTCTTCGAATGTAAGTCTACAAAGAATATTCCAGACGGTAAAGGCAACATGGGTTGCTTCTCTGGATCAAGAGGTAAAAAGCACACATCTTTGAATGGTTGGATGAAAAACCCTCCATTCAAACCTTTTCATGTGAAGCCGGTTTCACATGATTCAAAGATTAAAATGACCAAAGGTTTCAAACCAAATTCTTTTCCTTCCGGTGTTAAACAGAAAATGATTTCTAAATTTAATTCATTCAAATCCAAGTTAATTGAACCGAAGCAAATTTGGCAAATTAAAAAGAAGGATACAACAATCCCCGATTGTTTAAACGGTTGTGTGCAGAAGCTTGTTACTTATCTTGATGAAAAAGGAACTTCCAGGACTACGATGGCCTGGGTTTCCCTTTCTAACTAATTTGATAACGAGTGCAGGAACAATTCAGGAGGACTGTTAGTAATCCAGTTTACTGAAAGAGATTGTTCTTGGTTCAAATTTGAGGCGGAACAAACAGGTTAAGGTCATGGTATTTTATCCACAATCTGGATATTTATATGCACAATCACCGTTCTCACTTCACAATCACTGCATATTTCTTGAGAATTCATTTCTTATCTTCATATCAGTATAGTTTGGAAGACCTTCTTTGATAAATTTTTATTTTTGTACAGTTTAAAAAAAAATTAAAAAAATAAAAAAAAATAAAAAAAAATAATAAAAAAAAATTTGAAAAATAAAAAATAAATATAAATATAAAATAAAAAAGTTTGCAAAAATAAAAATTTAGGGGGAGAGTATATGTAAATATAAATGAAAAGAGAACTGGGAACTTGATTTGAGATGATTGAGAAATGATTGTATATCTTCTTGCAATGCTTGTTTTTGCATGACTTGCGTTTTTAAAATGAGAAATGATAGTAACTGATGTTGTTATCTGATTGACATCTTATTTTGAATTGTAAATAAAAAAAACAATCAGATTCTTTAAGGATATGCTTGGTAGACTCAGCCTGAAGAATAAAGTAGACAACAGTATGATGATTTAAATTAAAATATATGCTTAAGAATGTCTGGATTTACGCAATCATTTTGGCCTGCACAAAAACTGAGTCCTGACAAAAATTGGATTGAGAATTGATCTTTAACCCACCATGATACAAATCATATATGTTATATCTTTGAGCCATGTCTGATGTATTTATGTGTCTTGTGTTTGTGCTAATCTCCTCTGCTGTACGGAAGTACTGACCTGGAGTGATGATCTCCTCTGCTGTACGATAGTACTGACCTGGAGCTCTCATCGGCACATGATTAAATGGTCATCTCCTTTGTTATACGTGAGTATAGACCTGGAGCTCTCACCATTTTGGTCTAAGTAGTGTCAAATCATCTAATTCACAGAATGCTACATTCTGTTGATAATCACTTGCACACTAATGCACACGCCTTGCTCTATAAAGATCGTAACAAAATTCAAGAAATCCTGAGGTTGGGTGAGGGTTTTTGCCAAATGATTGTGGGGTCCTAGCATTCAAAAGCATTTAATCGAACCTTAACGAATCATCTTCTGCTTGTTGAAAAAGATAGGGCATGAGTTTAAGTGGACAAACATACCAGCAATCGTTATTGATCTATTTGACAATTTCAAAAATCATTCAAAGACTGTTATTAGATTCAGTTATCAGTGTGATCTCATTGCTTGTCGATGATTAAATTCATCTTTGTGCAAAAGTATATCTTGAGGATGTGATCTCATGATCGATTCAGTTCTCGGTTAAAAAAAAAATTATAGATTAAATAATGTTATAATAAATGTATATAATAAAAATAAAAAATATAATAAAATTTTAGTTCAAAATTTCTTTTAGGTCTTCCATATTATGCTGTTACAATTTTATCATTTTTCAAGGATTTCACAGAAATTGCGAACAAACGAGCACGGATTCGCTTGTTTTTCACACACAGATAAACACGGGTCTATTTTGTTAAAATGATATGATCTAATTAGAAATGTCGAGATTGTGTTTGTGAATGTGTTTCAGATTTTTGCTTTAAGTGATGGCCGGTCATCAGTTAAGCAGTGTACCTGATCAGAGAGCCTGTTCCTCAAGTTTGCAGAAGATACCAAGCTAGGAATCTTCCTCCTACATCTTCTGAAGCACTCGAGATTAGATATTTGGGAAACCTGTTCCAATATCCTTATAAAGCACTCGAAAAGGGGGAGCATATAAATAGGGGGAGCTTATGAGATGAATAATTTTTCTCATCAGATTCAGAAAGCTTCAATTTGAAGATCTTTCTATTGTTGATTTCTCGGTGCTGAATTTGTTTGAAGACGTTGATAATGATAGACTAAGGGGGAGTATTGTTGGAGCTGGAAAAGATAGTCTATATTATCAACACAATGAAAGTCAACAAAAGTCAACGTCATGGTCAAAGTCAACAAAAGTCAAACCCGACACGCTCGAGACGAGGAACCGAGACAAGACGTTGAAGATTTAAGTGACTAGGAGTTTTATTGTAATAAATATATTTTGTGTGAACAAAATATATTTTATCTTGTTTTTAGTCATTTTTATGCTTAATATATAATTTTGTATTAATTAGCCTAAGTCTAGGGGGTTAAGTGCAATTAGTGAATCTTAGTCTAGACTATAAATAGGTTAATTGTCATTAGGTTTTAGTCAATGGTTGTATGACCAATTGATTGGGGGTTTTCATATTATTCAAATTATATGCAATCAATATAGATCAAAGGGGGTTTTATTGTGATTATTATTGTTTGATCCATAATTCTTCATGTTATTTGATTCAAGTGTGTATCCTGGAGTTACACATAGTTTGGATGTTGTGGGTCTTCAAATCCTGGAGGTTGGCATACATAGACTTCCTTATCTATATCCCCATATAGAAAGGCACACTTGACATCAAGCTGGTAGACGGTGAAATTCTTGGATGCAGCATAAGCAAGGAAGATCCTAACTGCCTCAAGTCTTGCAACAGGTGCAAAGACATCAGTATAATCGATTCCTTCCTCTTGAGTGTATCCTTGAACCACCAGTCTTGCCTTGTTCTTGATAATCAAGCCTCTATCATCTCTTTTGTTCCTGAATACCCATTCGGTGCCTATAGGTACTTGACCAGATGGTAGCGGACATAGGTTCCAAACCTTTTGTCTTTTGAATTGAAGCAGCTCCTCTTACATTGATTCAACCCAGCTACTATCTTTCAAGGCATCTTCCACCTTCTTGGGTTCCATTTGGGATAAAAAGCATGAGTACAAGCAGACATTCCCATTATGAGTCTGTCCTCTTGTTCTCACACCTTCAGAGACTTCCCCTATGATGTTTTCA
The DNA here is from genome assembly GCA_025215565.1 of Flaveria ramosissima. NCBI lineage: Eukaryota > Viridiplantae > Streptophyta > Magnoliopsida > Asterales > Asteraceae > Flaveria > Flaveria ramosissima. The sequence continues at coordinate 6,291,471 of CM046030.1, read as the reverse complement.
GCTGGGTGAGTGTTATGAATCCTGAGTCTAGGAATCACCTCCAGTTGCAAAGAAAAGTACAAGTTGGACATATTTTGCTCAGGAGCTTGAATACTTGGTCCAGCTGTTGTTTCAAAGTCATTCAATGAGGACTGATTGAATGAAAGAGAAACATTATCATTTCTTTGCTGTGAAGCATCATTAACAGTTGCCTGTTCCTTCAAGATGGTGCTTCCATCAGCTTGGTGTTGTGCAGGATCACCTGAAGAGATTTGAAAATCAGCAGGTGAATCCCTTGTTGAAGTACCACTATCTCTTGAAATGGTTATGCTGTCAGATCTTTCAATAGTGGGAACTTGATTTGTTGTAACTCTTGGAGAACTTGGAATAGGTCTGGGAAGCTCAAACAGTTGATCTTCATCAGAATTACTTTGAACACCTGTTCCAGCTGAAACATTCTCACAAGATTGTTTAGAATAGTTTGAAAACAATTCTAAATCAAAGATATGATCAGGGCCATTCCCCATAACACAAGGAGTGTGCTCATTAACTACAATGTTGGAAGATTCCTCAAATTGTTGGTTTTTAATATTATAAACTCTATATGCTTTAGAGTAGGAGGAATATCCAACAAAGATAGCATCATCTGACGTTTCAGCAAATTTTGCCAAATTGTCTTTTGTGTTAAGTATGGTACACCTGCTGCCAAAGGACCTTAGAAAGCCAATGAACGGTGGCCTCTTGTTTCATAACTCATAAGGGGTTTTTCCATGTGGCTTTACTACAAGAACTCTGTTCTGCACATAGCATGCAGTGCTGACTGCCTCTGCCCAGAATGTTAGAGGCAGCTTTGAATCAGCTAACATAGTCCGAGCAGCCTCAATAAGTGTCCTATTTCTCCTCTCAGCAACACCATTTTGTTGAGGAGTTCTAGGAGCACTATATTGTCTGGCAATCCCTTTTGAGTTACAAAATGAGTCAAGAACTAGGTTCTTAAACTCAATCCCTTGATCACTTCTAATTATTTTAACCTTGTGATCAACTTGATTTTCTATTTTAAGAATAAAAGATTTTAAAGTTTCAGCAGTTTCATCTTTAGTTCTTAAAAAGAATACCCATATAAATCTAGTAAAATCATCAACAATCACAAGGCAATATGATTTCCTTCCAATGCTCATTATACTTGTGGGACCAAATAGATCCATGTGCAATAAGTGTAATGGAGTGGTGATAGAGTTAACAACTTTGGATTTATGAGAAGACCTGTGTTGTTTCCCCTTCAGGCAAGCAACACAGTTATCTTTGCAGAAAAATTCCTTTTTACGCAAACCATGTACCAAGTTATTTTTAGCCAAATTATTCATTGTCTTAAAATTGACATGACACATTCGTTTATGCCATAGTGTTGACTCATCACTATCAGCTTTGGAAAGAAAGCATGATACTTCTCCCATTGGGGAAGCATTGTTCATATCAAGCTTGTACATATCCCCTTTCCTGGGAGATCTAAGAAGCACCAATTCCTGAGGAATTGTCATCCCGGGTTTGAGGATAATGCACTCATGTTCTGTAAAAAGAATTTGATGCTTTTGATCACAGAATTGAGAAACACTTAACAGATTGTGTTCAAGCTGTTTGACAAAATTAACTTTGTCAACTTTTAACTTTCCATTGGATATACTTCCTCTGCCAGAAATATATTCTCCGGCCTCACCTCCAAACTGGATAGGACCTCCATCATAATGTTGAAATTGTTGAAGAGAGATCTGTTCCCTGTCATGTGCCTGGAGCATCCACTATCTACAATCCAAATGTTGTTATTTTTGTCATATGGATGTCCCTGCACATAAGGTGAGATAATTAGTTTTGATTGGAAACCCAAGCCTTATTGGTCTTGGGTTCTTCCAATGATAGTGACATAATTGAATCAAAATTTATGCATGGGGGTTCAATGGATGTCTTTGAAGAAGAGGTTTGGGCTACAGCATCTACCTTGATCTTCCATTCCATCCCTTGGTTGATCATAGAGGATGAGCTTGTTGAAGCTTTTGTAGCTTGGCATTCTTCCGAAGCTTCTTTCTTTTCGGAAGAGACCTTCACCACCTTTTCTTCCGAAGCAGTCTTCTTCTGGGATGGTTTCAAGGGGACTCTTTTGGTTTTCTGAGTCTTTACAGCTTTAACTTCCGAAGCCTTTTTCCTTTCGGAAGAAGAATTTTCTTCCGAGAGAAGCCTTGCTTCGGAAACAAGCTTTCCCTTTTTCATCACTTGAACCATTTGATATGGTCCAAATGAGAAACCTTCCCTGACTCCTTCTCTTTTAACATTATTTGCATAATGTGTGCTAGCAGGATTGTAGTAACAATCTTTAGCCATGTGGTTTTGCAGACCACACATTATGCATTCAATGTTAACTTTCTGGGAATGAGAGGATTGTTGTTTCTTGTTCTTTTTCTCTTCATCAGAAACCTTTCCATTTAATTTCTGATCCTTTGGTAGGATAGGAGTACTGGTACTGCACTCCTTTCCTGAATCAGAATTTCCAACCACCTGGAATCCAGCTGAGATGAATACACCCTTTTGCTTTGGGTCTATCTTTAGCTTGGATTCAGCCACTTTCTTGGCAGTTTTTCTGGCTGCCTTAGCTCTGCTTCTTCTGGCTTTGGTAGTCAGGGTTTGATCATCATTGGTTGGGGAGGGCATAATTACCTATTCCTTCCCTGTGATGGTCTCCATAGTTGCATCATTCTTTGACTCTTGAGAAGGTGGGTCAACAGATGGAACCTCTTGCTCTTCAGTACCACACCTTGGTTGTCTTATAGACTCATAAGAGTGTGGTGGAGCAATTTCATTGGTTCCCAACCCACCTTTGTTTTGATAACAAAGCTTTGAGTGAGAGGATGATGCAAGAATGGCTTAGAAGTTTTGCTCGGAAATAGCATACTTCCTGGCTTGAGCCTCAGCAGTGACAAGCTGGGCTTGAGCCTCAGTCAATTTGGATATTAAATCCTTGATTTGAGTCTTGTAGTTTGTATGTTCATGTTTTAAGAGGGACACAGTTTTCTCTAACTCCTCAATTTTTCTTTGATAGTCAGATTCAGCCTTTTTAAAGTCAGATTTTAAAACATTTAAAGACTCAATATCAGATTTAATTTCCATAGTGTAGTCCTGATACAGTTTAACCTTAGCAATACAAGCAGGGGTACAGAGATGTTCATATACCTTGTTTTCATATGTTCCTGCCATGAGTGCTTGAGCAGAAGTCACATCCTGAACCATGAAGCTCCAGTCAACTTCTTGAGCCATTGCAGCAGTCTCTGTTGACTTTCCGGTGGGCTTTGGTGTAGAGGGATGTGTGGAGGCCTGTGAGGTTCCCAAGTTGGACTTGGGAGCCTTGCATTCCCTTGCAAAATGACCAAGTTGGTTACAGTTGTAACATTTGGCCTTGCTTTTGTCAAACCCAAATTTGTTGGTGACTGGGTTCTGAGGGAATTGCCTTCCAGTTCTTTTAAAGAACTTCTTTGCTCTGTAGGTTAGAAGAGCCATTTGTTGGACTATGTCCACATACTCTATGTCATCCGGGCTAAAACACTCTAGATCATCAAAGCAGTATTGATAGTCATTTGAGTGCCCACTTCCAGAGACAAATGCACAGCCCTCCTGAAAGGAGCTTTGCTGAGCTTGTTGAGACCTTGGAGTCTCAGGAAATGTGATGTAAGGCCCAGAGGAACAAGATGGCTGCTGGGTGTAGGTCAGGTATTGCTGAGACTGGGAGATGCCTGAGCCTTCAGCAACCATTAAAGCGTTGCTTGCAGGAAGACTCAAGGGTCTGCTTTTCTGATGACCCCTCTTGCTTTCCATTTCCAAACGGTATCCATCAAGGATCCCATAGAGTTCGGTCATGGTGAATGTATTCAGATTTTCTGTTCTCTTGATAGAGACATAGTAGAATGTTCACTCATTGGGTAGAGCACTCATAAACTTTCTACTAAGGTCTCTGAGTTCATGAGTGATTCCCACAGATTGAAGGGAAGAAATGAGATCCATGTACCTGAAGTATTGCTGGCTAAGAGTCTCTCCAGCAACATAGGTGAAGTTCTCAAACTGCTGCTTCAGTGAGTCCTTCTTGGAATCATTCGAGCTTGAGTACATTTGAGCAAGAGCATCAAAGAGTTCTTTGGTAGACTTACAATGCTCAAACCCTACCATGATGGAGTTTGGGATTGCAGTCATGAGAACAGTCATAGCATTGCTGTCTATGTCAAGCTTCTTCCTGTCTTCATCAGAATAATCTTCAACGGCTTTCTCAATCATGGCACCGTTTCCACCAGCTACTTTTGGCTTATACGAGCCATTGACAATGGATTGCCACATCTTGCTGTCTTGATACCTGATGAAGCCTTCCATTCTTCTGCTCCAAGACCTGAAGTTTTCAGGGGCGATGATGGGAGCTTTAGTCATCGTTCCCATCTCTACTTCAGATTTGTTGAGGGCCATTTTGAGTGAGGTATAAGGAGGAGTGAAAAAAACTAGTTGATTAGGATGGTAAGATCTCACAATCAAGAGCCTAAATAGCTCTGATACCAATTGCAGGATCGGGTTTGTAACTTAAACACTTGTATTTCTCTCAAACTCACTTATGCAAACACTCAAATCAGATGAAGCAATGTCTTTTACAAGAGTTGATAATAATATAATAAGTAACTAAGAAACAAACAGAAATATATTTTCAAGGTACTTGTATATATTACTTCTCAACTCAAGATTACAAGACACTTACAAGCATGAAACGAGAGTTACAATGAGAAACTATATATACTAGATCCTACAGCCGGATATACTTGATACCAGCTAGAAACCTAAGACTAAAGCATATACTACAATGCTAAAGTTAAGGTATCTTAGATAAAGTATTATCTAAGATATGGTAGTCATGACATGTCCATGACTTACCTTTTGTCACCAACTAAAGATGACAACTGTACTAACATAAAAAGGTAAACAGTGGATTAAAGTATGGTCAACTACATGGATTTTGAGAAAACGCCATGCAGTATCTCAGAGATTTGTAGCGGAGTGTCAGAGAGGCCATACTTATGTCCACTGGATAATAGGAGTGTCTTCCGAAGGTTAACTGGCTTCGGAAGAACTTGTTCTTCCGAAGCCACTTATACTTCGGAAGATGCTTCTATGCTTCCGAGGCTTTGAGGACTTCTTGTACTTCGGAAGTTGACTTCAGATCTTTCTCTCTAAGTCTTGATCTTCGGAAGTAGGTTCTTTGTCTTCGGAAGTTGGAGTTTTCCTTCGGAAGTGTGTTTTACACTTAGTCTTCGGAAGAGCTCCTTCTTCCTTCGGAAGTTCCATACTTAGCTTCGGAAGTCCTTTGTTTGTTGTACCAAAATCTTCTAAGTGACTTGGTTTTGGTTGCAACATCCTTTCTAGATCCAACACCAACGAACAAGGGTGGGGTGTCAACCCAGTAGTACTACCAATACCTATCCATCGGTTCCCACACTGGAATTAAATAGTTGCAAAGATAGAACCACACAGCAGACCCAAGCATGTATCAGTTAAGTACTTGCAAAACAGTATCATGTTGATTCCATGTATGTAAATGTTAAGTAAATTGTACAACATTGAAAATAGGTGAGCATACTTTTCCCCCAAGTTGTAAATGATTGAAATATTGTAAGCGTAAAAAGGGGCCACGAAACTCACTTGTTAACTGGTAAGTATGTATGATCAATGTATCCAAATGTTGTATGCAAATGAACGGTCAAACACCTATTGACAGTTATTGATAAGCATTAGTGATATGAATGAAGCATATAATATTGTTCGGTCGGTTCGGGTTGTATCGGTTGGGTCGTGTGTAACGCACACAAACAAACACACGTATTAGATCTTATGTAGATTCAAGTACTAGACATCGTCGCCATTGCTGATGATATTTGAGTAAAAGTTCCATTGTTATTGAATATGTATTTGATAAATATCGGTAGTTACAAATCGGTTGTTGATACTTGTAAAATGTTAGATTGATTTAATTTTGAATAGTATTTGCGGGCTTTATAGCGTTGACTTTAATCTTTGTGGCTGAGCAATGGCAACCGTGTTAATGTTACCTCAACATCACACGACATACACACACCACGCATACGAATGAAATCACACACAACAACTTCAGTCGCACGACAGGACCAGATGCACGACTCAACACTCCATTCGCACGAATCAACCCTCAATCGTGCGAATCAGCTTCATTCGTACGATTGAGCCTTCATTCGTATGACTGGAATTCAGTCGTACCACACAACACCCAATCGCACGACTCAACCTCCATACGCACGAATCAACCTTCAATCGTGCGAATCAGCTTCATTCGTACGATTGAACCTTCATTCGTGCGATTGGACTCCAGTCGTGCGATACACGCACAATCACATACATTCATTCGGTCACCTGACTCAATCGCACACATTCATGCACTCGCATGACTCAATCGCACACATACACACAGTCGCACGACTCAGTCGCACGACTCAGTCGCACGACACACCCAGTCGCACAACTCAGTCGCACGATTGACTCAGACGCATGGCTCAGTCGCACGACTCATCCAGTCGCACGACTCAATCGCATGACAGACCCAGTCGCCTGGACAGCAGAATCGTGACTGTTGACGGGCTTCCAGAAACACACTACAAACATACACAAACATGAAGCACACGCAGAAAGACCTCACACGCACCCACACGACCTCATGTGTTCGGGTTGAACCCGAACACCCGAAACCCTAGAATGGACAGCCGTGAATAAGCAAGAAAATGGACAACCAAGGTCGTCTACCTGCTAGAATAGAGTAGACTGGGTTGTAGACGGAGTCTAGACGACGAAAACGAGACCAAACGGGTCGGATTTGGTGCTAGAATGAAGAAAATGGTGAAGAAGAAGACGATGAAGAAGATGAAGAAGAAGTGAATGAGCTAGGGCTGGAAAATAGAGCTATTTATACCCATTCCAAGTTTGCAAAATGTCAAGTTTAGTCCCTGCACTTAACCCCCGAGTTTCCCAAATTTGTTTCGGTTGAAAAACGACTTTGGTAATTATATTAATTATAAAAATGTATTTAATGATATTTATAATTTAAAAATGGTTTTATTAGTGACGTAATTTTATATAAAAATGATATATTTGGCGGTTACGAAGATGAAAGTTTTAAAAGTTTTTAAGGATAGCATATGATTACAATGAAAGCACAAGCACAACGATGATAAAGCAAGCATGATATCCACCTAAAGAGTTAATAAAGATAAGGGATGATTGATCAAAGAATAGTTAATGGAAAACCACGTTAATTGACGGACCTTAAGGTAACGGATGTCACATTTATTTATAAATTTCATTAAATCAATAACTAGTTTATAAAACTTTATTTTATAAATTAAGAAATTATTATAAATTGATTAAAGGGAATAACAAATGAAATTATTATAAATTGAATAAATAATTTAATAATGAATTTTTTTTCCAACGTATGAAAATTCAAAATAGGTTTGGGTTTATAGTTTGAAAATGGGTGGCTGTTATATGTTGGTAACTATAACATTTTTATCTAATAATTTAATCGTTCTCTACTTTTAATTACTCAAGATAATGCAATATAGGTTAACCATGTATGAACACTGTTTGTTTAAAAAACAAACCAACTTTGGATAGTGATTGTCTTTAGCTTTTGTTTATTGTCATTGCAAAACATATCGCTGATGCAAATCATAAATATATGTATATTTTTTATTACTGAAGTAACTTCTTCCATATGAAAGTGAAAAAAAAGTTAGATTTATAATTTACAAATCTCTAAATATTTGTTTGTATACAATACTTAATGTACCATTCGTAAGTTTATTATCTTATCTAAAAATAATAATTTTAACTCATATGTAGTTTTGAATCTTACTTATGAAAAAGTTGAGTCAAAATCAGAGTAACTTAAGTTATGCCGAACATAACACCATCTCTTGAAACTAATGTCATTGATTTTCTCCATTGTCTTTTGTGTCTTTTAACACTTAGAATAAGGGAACTGCAACAATTTTGTATATGAACTTTGAGATAAAAATATGATAATAATAAATTAAGTTGTCGAACGTCCCAAAAGCATATATAATTAAAAGTTTCAAATAATAAAGTATTTAAGATATACAATATAGAGTTAAAAATTTCACAAAAGATTTGTTAATATAATATCTCAAAAGCAATTTTCTTTTTCATGTGAACATAGTTCAACCCGAGCGATTATTTCGTAGCCTAGTTTTTCATACAACAAAGAAAGCATTTGGCAATTACTACGAAACATATATACTAGTACAAATTGTGTCTCATATTAAGTGATCTAATATTCAAAACTTGATGTCATGTTTTGTGCAATCAATGACACAAATTAGTTTATATTTTGATTTTCGACCTTCCTTTTTTAAACCTCTATAAATGTGGAATGTAGCAAAAAATTGACTTTAGTCAAATGAACTATAACCAAGAATGAGATTACATACATTTTTAGGTGGGAAATTAAAAAAATAAAAGCCTAAAAACATAACACGTGGCACTAAAGATATTGTTTTATTAATATATATAGAAATATAGATATAGATATAGATTTATTTCATTTAGCAAGTCAATTATCTAAAACAAATATACTGAATCATATTTAAATTTTATGTATTTCTATAATTAACTAAATTAATTGATATGACAAATTGGCTTGGATGGGAAAACATTCAATGGATATGTACAATGGTGTCACGTGACACCCAAATTACTCATTTTCTTAGCGGCTCCGTCCGAAGTATTCTTACTTATACCTTTTAATTACACCTAGTTATGTAAGTGAACCGAACGTTCGTAAAGTGTTAAGCGGAAAGTTTGTTTTTAGTTGTTCATTTAATGAAGGAACAAACATGAACATAAAATTTTGTTCATTTTAATGAACGAACATAAACACATGTTTTGTTCGTTCATTTATGTTAATAAAATGTTCATTTATGTTCGTTCATATATGTTGTTTACATTCATTTATTTTTGTTTAAATATGTTCGTTTATTTGCATGTGTTTGCGAATGAATTATGATGTATTAGACTTAATTATTTGTATTTGTTAGTGTTCATATGTGTTTTTTTAATTATGTTCGTTATTTTCTTTTTCATTTATGTTCGTTTACGTAAACTAATAACTTAGCTTTGTAGTGAATGAACATGAACGAACACAAATATTTCCCTTTTCTTAATTAGTGAACATGACATAAAAAATTGTTCCACTGTGTATTTGTGTTTATGTTCGTATTTGGTTGAAGTTAAACAAACGAACACGCACATGTCGATGTTCATGATCGTCTGGTTTGTTAACAGGTCTAAATAAACTATTGTTTGGGTTTGAATCCACGATCTTCACTCTATTAGAATGAGTCTTTATCATACGGGCTAGCCTCATAACGTCACCCAACTTACTCATTTATTAAAGTACTAGCTTTAGTAAACCCGTGTATTACACGGTTTAAATAAATAAAATATTAATATAATAAATTTATTAATTAAACAATGATATTCTAAGATATGATATGACTGAAATAAAAAAACGGTAATATCAACTTTTCAGAATTTTGTTTTTAAATTTCTTTTATTGAAAATAAATATTTTGTTTTAAACAAACCTTATAAAATATCATTTTTAAAAGTTTTCTTATTACAACTCTAAAATTTGATAATTTAAAAATATTAATTTATTTAGAAATAACCTTAATAAATAGATTTCTTTCTTAATTTATTAATTACTAGCTTTAGTAAACCCGTGTATTACACGGGTTGAATATATATTATATCAAATATAATAAAATTTTACTTAATTATAAAACGATATTTTAAGATAAGATATGATTTAAATTACGTAGGAGTAAAAACTATAAGTAATAAATAACGATATCAACTTTATGAATTAAAAAAATCATACATTTTGTTTAAAAAATTGCATTTTTATAAATATCCTTATTATAATTCTCATTTTTATTTATTTTTGGTTATAAAGAATTTACTTTTAAAAACACTAAATTTAAAATATTTCATATTTTTAAATAAGTTTGAGGTTTAGATAAAAAAATTATTTTATAACAATTTTTATCTTTCAAATAACATCAATAAAAAGATATATTTCTTAATTTATTAGAAAACCATTTTTAATTTAAAAAAGACTTCAATAATATTATTTGTAATTAAGGTAATTATTTAATAGGAGAGAGAAGCGGGAAAATTTTTGTGAGAATGAATATGGTGTTGCCACGTGTCCTGCATAGTTACCCTTTTATTAGAGTAGAAGGATTAAAAAGTATTAAAATAGTATTATTAGTAATTAAGGTAATTATTTAATAGGAGAGAGATGCGGGAAAATTTTGATGAGGATGATTGTGGTGCTAACACGTGTCACCCCAATGATTGTGGTGCTGACACGTGACACCTCATTTACCATTTTATTAGACTGCCCATAGTGGATTCAATTGGGAGCGCCATCTTTGATGAGTTGGAAAGGATTGTGGCGCCAAAGCCACTACTCGGTGGTGAAAAGCGGCGCCAAAGAGAATCATCGTTAAGCCCTTAACGGGCGCGAGTGAAAGATGTATAATTGTACATTATATGATTACAATAGTTCAGAGATTCAACCGAATTTTCTGTGAAGCCTCTCCGAAATTGGTCCGCATACAAATTTTTTTTCAGAAACAATTTAAACATTGATCCAAACGACACAAATTAGGGCTTTAAATTGAAACATTTTAAATCAAAGTAATATCTACATATCAATATTTACAATGATCTGAAGTGAGAAATCGTTGTGAAGAGCAACATAGTGAGAGGAAGATTTTAAAGATTAAACATACTATTCAATTCCTCCATAAACTTCAATTTCAGCTTGAATTCCTTAATATTCAAGGGTTGTTTTCTTTCTCTCTAAAGAAAAGAGCGTCGTTGAGGATTTGGGTGAAAGAAATGTGAGATACAAACGGTCTTATCATCGGAAGCGGAGGCCATGAGCTTGCCGTCGTTGGAGTTTTGGCCGGTGGAAATTTGCTTAAGCGGAGAAGTGGGATATGATAGGACAGTGAGATTAATTATATTGAGCAGAGATGAGCATTGTTTGTGGGTTTATATTTGTTTGTTGAGGCGGTGTTCACATTTTTCCAAAATTCCCATTAAACTTAAATTTGGACAGTTCCAAAATATCAATTTTTATAGTAACTAAAACCACTACATCTAAATCAAACAAGGATTTAGTTAAACTTATTTTGTTGACGTGGCGTTTACGTGTCATTCTAACTAAAAAATTAGCTAAAACCACTACACATAGTCTTAGAATAGGAAGATATCGTAAACATAAAAGCCCTCGTGTAGAGATTTAGACCATGTTTGATACAATGATTAAACAATGATGTGAAATTTGATGCAACAATTTTCAACTAAGGTAATTGATAGAAATTAACTTTTAACACTAATTTCTTAGCTTATTTTACATCATATATTTTTTAATATTCGTTTACACCAAATTTCGTAATTCACGTATTAATCAAATATTTAAATAAAAAATTAATAGATAAAATACATTATTAAAACGATGGATAAAAACCTTCGAAGAGAAACCGTATTGATTTTTTATGGTGATTTTTTATTTTTAGTTATTTCAACTACTTCTTTTATTACCAGTTAAATACCTAAATATAATTTTATATTTTTTTATGTATAAATTTTAGATAATTTTGTTAAACCAAGTGAGGTGAAAAACTGATTATACACTAAAAATTATGTTATACATATTTACCGCTAGAATAACAAAGGCAAATATAACAAAATGTTATATGTTTTCTCACTCCATTTAATTAAATAATATATTTTTATACTTTTATCAATACATTTTCTTTATCCTCTATTCATAACAACTTTTAAAATCCTTTTAATTAAATAATACATTTTATACTTTTATCAATATATTTTCTTTATCCTCTATTCACAATAACTTTTAAAAATATTAAAAGTTTTATAGAGGATAACAATATTTCCCCTAATACAGATACATAGTAAAAAAATTCTATCTTTAACATACGACCATTCACAACCATCCCAGTAATATGGAACATGTATAAAAATCGAAGAATGGGATGTAAACACTCAACGGTAGCATGAGTAGAATCCCCAAATTCCAAAATTTTAAAGTTGGCCAACACATGTGATTTGATAGAAAAAGGTATCAATCATGAACAATTCTCAACTGACAGGATGCATACATACAAATAAAATCAAATATTAACTTATAAAACATATAAAATGATATGAAAGCCGTCCATCTAGATAAATAATAGTTGATAAAAACAGGTGTTATATGTTTAGAAAAAAGACTAATTAAATGGTTGGAAATGACAAAATGAAAAAAAAACCTATTTTTGGTTACTTTTATCTTGTTTCTCATTATTTTTAAAGTTTTGTCCTATTGTTTGAGGTGTAAAACCATCTTTTTCTTTCAAAAAATTAAAATTTTAAGTAGGAAAATCCGAAAAACTTTATGCACCATTAAAATAGATAAACACATTGTGTTATAACACAAAATTTCAAAAATTCTAACACAACTGCTAGAAAACTAGATAACAAATGGGTTACCGAATAAAAAGAAATTTTGGAAGTTCATCTTCTATTTGATACCAAATTTTGTCCTAAATGGTACAAACCTAACACAATACCCACCATAAGCTAAATTTAAGCCAACGAATTTTACTTAATTAAATCATAGATGAAAATATACAACTCAATTGTCACAAAATATCACCATACTAAAAATAAATATAAAATATCTATTATTGGAAATTAATTGTAACTATTATACAAGTTATCACATGATACTCTGAAATACGTATTTTAAAACAATAGTTGGATGTTGTTTACAAAATTAGTTGTCAAAAATATTATCTTTATACTAAAATAATTATAAAAAATATCTATAATTGAATATTAGTTGTAATTATTGTACAAATGATAAGATAATACTCTGAAATACATATATTAAAACAGAAGTGAGATATTTGTTTGGGCAACCATAAAGATGAGGTCAGTCTCATCAAGAAGCATTTATTTAATTCTAGGACCATCAAAGTCAACAAACCTCATATAACAAATTGCAATTATTATTATTGCATATAGAAACTTGAGTCCCTTTAAAACACCTCTTTGTGTGTGTGTTTTGAGTGTGTGTGTGTGTGGAGATGGCAGGAGGATCTTTTGCACCAGCAGGAGTGGCAAAGGACAGAGCAGAGCAGTATCAAGGGAGAGTTACTGCATATGTCATCATTGCTTGCATTGTTGCTGCTGTTGGTGGATCTATTTTTGGATATGATATTGGGATTTCAGGTGATTTTATCTTGTTTTCTTCAAAGTTCTTGAATTTACAATTATGAATTTTGCTTGAAATTCAAATCAATTGAGATCCAAAACATAAAGGAGATTGATTGATGCTTCTAGTTTGCTGTTTTGATAAGTTTTGTTTCAGAAAGTTGAATTTGTTTAAGGGGAGAAAAACCAGCCACTCAGGTGGTTTGGATGGTTTGGTTAACAGGTCAAAACGGGTCATTTTTAATGCGGTCACAATGAGTCGTGTTGGTCCATTAACAATTTTTGCTTATTTTTTTATTTTTGTTAAGATAATAACCTACTTTTTATGAGGTTGAATCTGGGCTACTTTTGACCCATTTTGATAAATTCTTCGTCATTATACATGATCAGAATAACTCATTCTCAAGTAAACAGGTCAGATTTGATAAGAGCGATTGGACCTGCTTGGTGGGTCCAGTTTATATTATATGTTGCTAATAGGAGTAGCAATTTTGATCTATTTAATTGTAAATAGACCAATTTAAGCGTTAAGATAAAACTCCATTAATAATAAAATAATATGATTTTTATAATCATATTTGACATAACAATTATTTATTTAAAAAGTTACAAAATTTGGCTAAAGTGTCTGTTTTGGCCCGACCCGGACCTAGAAATTACCCATTATGACCCAAATCCATAGCCTGACCCGCCCAACTTACCACCTCTAGCCGCTAATATGTTGCTAACGGATAATTATTTAATCAGGAGGGGTGACATCCATGGATTCATTCCTTAAAGATTTCTTTCCCTCGGTGTACAAAAAGAAGATGCATTCACATGAAAACAACTACTGCAAGTTCAATGACCAAGGGCTAGCTGCATTTACATCATCTCTGTACTTGGCTGGCTTGGTTGCAACACTGTTTGCATCTCCGGTGACGCAAAATTATGGCCGTCGGATCAGCATTATCTGTGGTGGCATCAGTTTTCTTGTCGGTGCAGCACTTAATGCTGCAGCAGTTAACTTTGCAATGCTGCTTTCAGGGCGAATCATGCTTGGTGTTGGCATTGGTTTTGGTAATCAGGTAATCATTTGGCCCGTTTTGATCCAAAATGAGTTTAAAAACTTATGGTCTAAATTCGTTCATTTTAAGCCACCAAAAGAAGGAAAAAGAGCTGAAAACTTTAGAAGAAAAAGATAAAAAAGTGTTAGCGGGTCAACCCAACCCGTTACCCCACCAGACAAAACCTGCTCATTTGAACATAGAAGTTAATCTCAAGTAAAAGGAATCTGAGTTTTTCAAATGTGTGCCAACAAATTTTGCTACTTTTTGCAGGCAATACCACTCTATTTATCTGAAATGGCCCCAACCCATCTGAGAGGAGGTTTAAACATGATGTTTCAACTAGCAACCACTCTTGGAATCTTCTCAGCAAACATGATCAACTATGGAACCAGTAAGCTCGACCAATGGGGATGGCGGTTATCTCTAGGACTAGCAGCTGCACCAGCACTGTTAATGACCGTTGGCGGCATACTTCTTCCAGAAACTCCAAACAGCTTAATAGAACAAGGATCAAAGGAAAAAGGTAGGAAAGTTCTAGAACGAATCCGAGGTACCCATAACGTTGATGCTGAATTTGAAGACATGATTGATGCAAGTGAGTTGGCTAACTCAATAAAGCATCCTTATAGGAACATTTTACAAAAGAGGAATCGACCGCAGTTGGTGATGGCAGTTTTTATGCCAATGTTTCAGATTCTTACTGGGATTAACTCTATCTTATTCTACGCCCCGGTGTTATTTCAAAGTATGGGCTTTAAAGGGAATGCATCTCTTTACTCATCTGCTTTGACTGGAGCAGTTCTTGCTCTTTCTACTTTGGTATCTATAGCGACCGTTGATAAATTGGGTCGCAGAGTTTTGCTGATTGGTGGAGGCATTCAAATGATCATTTGTCAGGTAAGCTGATAAAAAGTTCAGATTTTCTTAACTTGAAGTCATAATAATAAGTTTTTCATGTTTAGATAAATAGATTCTACTTCTAACTATATGATCATTTAAGGGACAAACTGTCAGTTTTGGATGATCAGTTTCATATTACTTGCAACAAAAGGTCTCTACTTTTTTCACAAGAATGTGATATTTGGTTATTTTATCTATCAATCTCTTAAATAATCAGAATTTGCCAAACATTCAATTATCTATGATTATATGATTAGTACAACTGTAAAGAGTATCTTGTGCTTTGAAACAGGTGATTGTGGGCATAATATTGGGGCTTAAATTTGGGAATGATCAAGAACTCTCAGAGGGTTATTCAATCATAGTGGTGGTTGTCATATGTCTATTTGTGGCGGCTTTCGGGTGGTCGTGGGGCCCACTTGGTTGGACAGTGCCAAGTGAGATATTCCCATTGGAGACACGGTCAGCAGGTCAAAGCATTACGGTAGCGGTCAACCTCTTCTTCACATTCATCATAGCACAGTCTTTCCTCTCCCTTCTTTGTGGTTTGAAATTCGGGCTATTCCTGTTCTTTGCTGGATGGATTACTGTAATGACAATCTTTGTGTACATATTTCTACCGGAGACGAAAGGAGTTCCTATAGAAGAGATGATGCTGATGTGGCAAAGACATTGGTTTTGGAAGAAGATCATATCAGAGAATCAGGAGGAAGAAGATAGTTATAAGAGACATATAAATTCATTAGAATTACCACAACATGCTCATTAAAGGTTATATGTTGATTATAAACTTATATAAAAGAAATTTATCAGATTGACAGTCTGCATGAAACAATGGCCAGTTATAACCCATACCTAAAGTTCTATGTTGATTAATGTTGTTGTAGAGGTTAAATTTTTCATCAATTCACCTATAAACGGGTCGATTTGGGTAACATTTACCTCTAATGGGTAAAACGATTATAGTCTATAATTTAACTGGAAAGGAAACATGTTAGACGGGTTGAATGGATCCATAACAAGGGAAGTGTATTAAATACTTACACAGGGAGGCCCTAATGAAAATATATATATATATATATATATATATATATATATATATATATATATATATATATATATATATATATATATATATATATATATATATATATATATATATATATATATATATATATATATATATATATATATATATATTGGGCATCCTGAACAAGTGAGCCCTGACGGTTGTCTAGATCGCCCCACCTCAGGGTCGGTTGTGCCTCTAGGGCTCTTCTATTATCTATTTCTATATTTTTGACCACCAGACAATTATTTAGGATACATAATTTCTACAAATTATGTAACAATAACAAATAACCTCACAAAATCTTATAAATATATAAAGAATAAAGTAGGCTGAATCAAGTAAATAACACAATGAAAAAGAATATGATTTGCTAGCATTTAGATTTGTCTAATGACTACTCAAGGGCTCGAGTGGGTAATTGACTTTAATAAATGCAAATTACAAACAATTTGTCATCTATTAGTGAACAATCATCAGGTGAAATTGCGATTAAGATATCATGAAAATTAGATTGTCTGCGAATTCTCATGTTAATTTAATATGAATCTGAAATTCTAAACTTGCTGCTTAGTTTTTTTTCTCATGAACTACATGTCTTTAATCTTCACCCTAACTTAAAAGTTGAATCGCAAACTGACAATTAAGGTTTTGTGAATATGAACTGTTGTTTTGCATTATTAATTTGCTATGATATTAATCGAATCTAGCCTTGCCGTTCTGCAATTGGAATCGTGAAACGTGAAGCTTGAAGACGTGAAGTGACATGATTACAAAGACTTATATGAATTGGTTGGCGATTTAATTTTTGGTTCTAAAATCATAAAGAATTAATTTAATATATATTATATTCAAGTACATAATTTGAAGGTTATAATATTATATTTCTATAATTAGGGCCCGCCTTTCAAAACAAAAGTTAAATTTTTATTGGGTCTGCGAATTACGATTAGGTTTTTTTTGCTACAAAACTAAAAGAACACAAATATAATTTTATTGGCTGCACGTATGTAACATATGTTATAAATTCTTGGTCCCCCTTCCCAATAGGGGTGTGCATAGTCGGTTTAGTTCGGTTTTGGCCTAAAACCGAAACCAAAAACCGATATTTCGGTTTCTAGGTTTTTAAAACCGTTCGGTTTCGGTTTTGGTTTTTTCGGTTTTCGGTTTTGACTTCGGTTTCGGTTTGGTTTTTGGTTTTTTTTGGTTTCATCATTTGTGCTTCAAGTTTTAGAAAAAAATTGTTTTAAAGTAATGAATTTAAGCCAAAAACTTTGGCCTTACATTATTTTGTTGATCTCTAAATATAATCTAATATATTTTTATAATTCAGTTGACGTTAAAATTAAATGCAATTCATAAAATATAAGAACAATATATTCAATAAAACATTTTAATCTATCAATGCAAATAAAAAATTAAATATTATTCTTGAAACCTAAATATTTAATCTCTTTTAGATAACACAAGTTAAATAGGTAACTAATAGGCTAATAATTTTTATTAGTATATTATTACACTTCTAAATTTACAAGTTTGATTATATGGTTTCGGTTCATTTTTTCGGTTTCTGTTACAAGCAAAACCAAAACCGAACCGAAAAATTCGGTTTTTAAAAAATCATCAAACCAAACCGTCGGTTTTCTAGCGGTTTTGGTTTTATCAGTTCGGTTGCGTCGGTTATTTTGATTACGGTTCGGTTATTTTGGTTTTTTCTCACCCCTGCTTCCCAACAATGGGCCCTGTGATTTTGGTCATATTAAATAAGTAATGTGTTAAACACTTAAATGATGCAACATGGGTACATAAATTTGTATGGATTCAAAGATATGTCATTTGTTACATATTAGTATCTTATCTGTTTATGATATATTTTTAGTGATCATGGCATGGATTTTATAATGGATTATTTTTGGAAAGTGCTAGATTATATAAACTAGTTAAAAATAAGTTTATATATATATATATATATATATATATATATATATATATATATATATATATATATATATATATATATATATATATATATATATATATATATATATATATCACTTGTATTCATGTCGTATTTTAAAACCATGATATTCAAATAAATATATATAATATATTTTGACGTTGAAATAATTTACGACTCAGTTCAAGTTGAAACATTTATATTACGGCTCAGGACTAAAAGACTAGGAACATTACGATGCATAATGTTATTTATATTAATTGGACATAAATATTATTTTTGGGAAACAAAAATGTATCACCAATAGATTGTTTGGTCGAACATCGAAAAATCATTACAGACTAAAGTTGGGTGAATCATATGTATGACCAACTTACACATCAAGTAATATTGTCTAGACCTAAAAGTGGTGTGTTGTCTTAAGCCATGAGTAGGTAGGGTCTATTGTTAGACTTTGTTGCACACTATTATTCTGTTTACTTCATTGCTAGACTTGTCAAATGAGTCTCACAACCTCGATTTAAATTGTCTTTTAAACTTTTGGAGTAGTATACATAGTAGACTTAATAGTTTGGACGCAAGTAGTAGACTTGACCATTGGTTCAAGACATGACATCATTATTACATGAGTAGACATTACTATCACATAAAGTTTCCGCTTTCTTGTATCATTAAATAGGAAAGCATGAAAGTTTTGGATAGATCTATTTGGATAGATCTATTTGGGTTGACACACCCGCCAGTCATGCTAACCATGATCAGAGGTCAAAGCGGGTGCATAATTGTTCATAGACATTACAATGTTTCATGATAGAACATTGGGGTGGGGCACATCTATAGACTTGTCAAGCTTTGGTTATGCGAGCTCATGGTAACAAAGAATTATAACATCGTTTTGATTAACAATAGATAAACTAAACTCTTGTATTTCAATGTAAATCGGTTTGAAACAACTAAACGTGTGAGCTCACCAACATCTTTGTGACTTTTAAGTATGTATTTTTAAGTAACTGAAGCAAGTTGGGTCGTTTTTTGTTAATCGTGTATGGAGTCACGTTCATATATAATACTTTTGGCATTTTTCCTTTATGGTCTAAGTTGTAGGCCATAGTTGTAAAACTCATAATTTATGTAACAATGTGAACTTGTCTTTTATTTAAAACAATTTGTAATTTTTTGGTTCAAAATTATGTAAACATCGTTCAATGTAATTAGTGACTGTGAACCATGATGTTTTCACCCTTATAGGTTTCTGCTATGGCGGGGTGTGACAACTATAACTTACACCCTTACTTATGGATAACCTCCATTACTACCACTCTCATGACCCCCCCCCCCCAATCAGCCTCCCACTAGTGTTGTTGCCCAAGCTCCAGCCACCCCAACTCCATTAAAAACATACACTCGCAAAACCTAATTTTTCCTCTCCTACCGTCCCGGCCCAACTTGGCACAAACCACCCTCATCCTAGCTCTCCCTCACGTACAACCCCATGGTTCGAACCATCCACACTCCCAGCATATCGAGAATATCTGAACAAAAACAACCACTAAATCTCAACGTCTCCTATAAGATATATCCTTTATCGCGTACCATAGCAAGACAATGCTAGTGATATTCTTGAAAGAGCCAACATGACTACTTGCAATGTATCGACAACCCAGTTGACACCAAATCCAAGTTAAATTCAACTTTTGGAACTCTACTTGATGACGTGGTACATATTATCATCAAGTGCGGGCACACTTCGGACATCAGTCACGTCTGCATCCGGTCATCTCACATGAACATACTAAAACACATCCATCAGTACATTAACGAAACCATTTCATATGATGTCTCACTAAGTCCATGGCACCACCTTACTTTCATATATGAATATTGATTGGGACGAATGTCCAGACACTTGCAGATCTACTTCCGACTATTGTGCTTACCACAGTGACAATCTTTTCTCATGGTCCTCCAAAAGACAACCACATTGTCTCAATCATCAAGCAGAATATAGAGCAGTTGCCAACGTTGTGTTCATTTCCTATATTAACGACAAATATACAGGAACATAAACAAAATCATTTCCACAAACAACAAACACAAACAAAGCTTCCGTTGGTTTTACAACTATAGCCACATATATAGGTTAGGTAATGAGTTAAATGATTTTAAGTTAAGGGTAAGAGAGACCAACATACTTTTTATTCATCTTAAATTAAGGTATCAAATATGAGCTTATCAAACAATAATAATCTATCATGATTCAATAAAACGATTAAAAAGGTCACACTTCACACAACGTTTAACCCATTTGACAACTTCTCATCCAATTATATTTTTTTAACTTTACACACTACATGTTAGAGATGGAAATAACCCAAATCAACTGACTGAGAAGTAAATAGATCTAACCATAACATATGACTATGCCTATGCTAATCAACTCATTTACAATCGACTCGTTTACATGTTATAGGAATTTGTAAAGCCTTGTTTCCTGCTGCATACCCTCTTTTCTGTTTTTTGTATCTTAGCACTTCTGTCTACAGTTAAGGCCAATGAAATCATTAGTAGCAGATAGCTCAGTAACCATTAATGAGCTTGTTAATGTAATACTAATGAATTGCTTTGCTGTCATAACTCTCTTTCCTCCTATGGAGTTTCTGACATGATTTTCTTCCAAAACCAATGCCTTTGCCACATCAGCATCATCTCTTCAATAGGAACTCCTTTTGTTTCAGGTAGAAAAATGTAGACAAAAGTTGTCATTATAATAATCCATCCAGCAAAGAACAGAAAGAGTCTGAATTTCAAAGCACAAAGGAGGGAGAGGAAAGACTGTGCTATGATGAAAGTGAAGAAGAGGTTGACTGCTACCGTAATGCTTTGACCTGCTGACCGTGTCTCTAAGGGGAATATCTCACTTGGCACTGTCCAACCAAGTGGGCCCCAAGACCACCCGAAAGCCGCCACAAAGAGACATATAACAACCACCACCACAATCGAATAACCCTTTGAGAGTTCTTGATTGTCTCCAAATTTAAGCCCCAATATTATGCCCACAATCACCTGTTTCAAAGCACAAGATCCTATAGAGGTGGTAGAATAGATGGTGTGAATAACATATCAAAACATGAGGTCAAAACAGGCTAGGCTGGGCAGAACCGCGACACTTCTTAATTCACGTTTAGAAATTCTAACAACTGATATGTTAAATATGATTACCAATTACCAAAATAGCTATATTATTATCATAATATTATTATTTTTATATTGTTGCGAGGCTTTATGCATATAAGACACTTGGGCTGACTTTCAGCTCGTTTGACAAGTATCCTTTCTAGTCAAATCTGCTTAAACCTGCTACAGATAAAACTAGAGATGGCAAGATGGGTCAGAGTAACCCATAAACAGGTCAAAACTTGTCGCTGAAACGATTCAGTCATTTTAGATTTAGGATTTACCCGAAAACACTTCTTGTCCTTGGTTTTTTAGTTTCTTATAAACAATTGTTACGTTTAGACATACACTTGGGGAGACATAAAACTCTATAAAGCAATTTAAATCTTTAGAACAAAATGATTTAAGAGGTTGTTTGCTTTAAACATACACCTGGGGAGACATTCAACTCCTTTGACAGATTTAATTTTAGCTAAATCTTTTTTACTTGACCCGTTTGGAATTTAAAATTACTCAAATCGACCCATATAAGTACAAATGAAATAAGAAAGCCAAAACCTTCTTCAACTTACCTGACAAATAATCATTTGAATGCCTCCACCAATCAGCAAAACTCGTCGACCCAATTTATCAACCGTTGCAATAGATACCAACGTAGAAAGAGTAAGAACAGCTCCAGTCAAAGCAGACGAGTAAAGAGATGCATTCCCCTTAAAGCCCAT
Organism: Flaveria ramosissima; assembly: GCA_025215565.1. Classification (NCBI taxonomy): domain Eukaryota; kingdom Viridiplantae; phylum Streptophyta; class Magnoliopsida; order Asterales; family Asteraceae; genus Flaveria; species Flaveria ramosissima. The sequence goes on along the minus strand of CM046030.1, from coordinate 6,269,206 downwards.
ACTTTGAAATAATACCGGGGCATAAAATAAAATAGAATTAATCCCAGTAAGAATCTGAAACATTGGCATACAAACTGCCATCACTAACTGAGGTCTATTCCTCTTTTCCAAAATATTCCTGAAAGGATGCTTGATTGAGTTAGCCAACTCACTTGCATCAACCATGTCTTCAAATTCAGCATCAACGTTTTGGGTACCTCGAATTCTTTCTAGAACTTTCCTCCCTTTTTCCTTTGATCCTTGTTCTATTAAGCTGTTTGGCGTTTCTGGAAGAAAGATACCGCCAACTGTCATTAAAAGTGCAGGTGCAGCAGCTAGTCCTAGAGATAACCGCCATCCCCATTGGTCGAGTTTACTGGTCCCATAGTTGATCATGTTTGCTGAGAAGATTCCAAGAGTGGTTGCTAACTGGAACATCATGTTTAAACCTCCTCTTAGATGAGTGGGCGCCATTTCGGATAAATAGAGTGGTATTGCCTTCATATAGCAGCAAGATTGTTATTGGTAACGGGTCAAAACATGTAGTTTTTAAAAAGTCAGGTGGTAATCCAACTAATTACAATAGCAGTGTAATGGGTCAATAGCACTAAGCGAATACATAATTCTTGTAGCATGGACAAAATACTGTGAGTAATCCAACCATCTATTTTGATCTTAAAGTTTTAAGGTGATTCTTTGTTTTTTAGCTCATTCGGACCAGTTTTAAATACGTTGTTTTGCTCAAACAAACCCAAAAATTTAACAAAAAAGGCTGAATTGACATGGTTTTGTCCATTTGGGCGAATATTGCCACTAATGGTAGCTTCGTGTTTATGAGCAAATAACCTGATTACCAAAGCCAATGCCAACACCAAACATAATTCGCCCTGAAAGAAGCATTGCAAAGTTGACTGCTGCAGCATTGAGTGCTGCACCGACAAGAAAACTGATCCCACCACAAATTATGCTGATCCGACGGCCGTAATTGCGTGTCACAGGAGCTGCAAACAGTGTAGAAACCAGGCCAGCAAGGTATAGAGATGAGGTAAATGCTGCTAGCCCTTGGTCATTAAACTTGCAATAGTTGTTTTCACGTGAACGCCTTTTCTTTTCGTACACTGTGGGAAAGAATTTCTGCAGAAAGGCATCCATGGATGTCACCCCACCTGGTTTATGAATTCAGTATTAATACCTTATTAATAGAGGTAGCAAAACATATGTTTATTGTTCCAAATGGGTTCAAGTCCAAACTAGTGATTCTTGCATTAACCCAAATGAACTTTCATCCAAACTTTCTACATACAAGTGGTGTGTCAAAAATGATTACAAAGTTTCCCTTTTGTTTTCAGTCTCAATATGAATTTCAGACTGGATTTTCAGCTTAGACTCACTTGAAGAAAATCAAAAGTATTAATCATGCCCCTCGTGTTTTGGATCTCAATTGATTCAAATTGCAGATAAAATTCATGATTGATAGTCGAATAACTTGAAGGAAAGAAGAGAGAATCACCTGAAATTCCAATATCATAGCCAAAAATTGATCCACCAACAGCTGCAACAATGCAAGCAATGATGACATATGCGGTAACTTTCCCTTGATACAGATTTGCTCTATCCTTACCCTCTCCTGCAGATGCAATAAACCCTACTGTCATCTCCACACCCACACACAAAAAGATCTCTTTATAGCAGTAACTAAAATTCTGTAACGGATTTGTTGACTTTGATCATCTTTCTTTGACCCGAACCCTCAACCTCATGACCACTATTACAGACAAGATACCAATACCAATTGGGCTACAAGCCTTTGGTGTCTTAATTTGTGGGATATCTACCTCCTCTTATTTGTATATTTTTTAGTAAAGCATCAGACTTCACACGTAAAACTTTGAATTATTTTATGAAATCTGAAATCTCCATGTTTCAAGGTACTTTTTGGATACTTTTATGGTTATTTTAACGCATCATGCATGTATTCATGAAAGAATGAATAGATTAAGGTAATCTTTTATATCGTTACCATTTAGCAGACGATGACTACATTCGCGTTTGATAGAATGATAAACCTTCTCCTCCGTCCCACCATCTCCTCCACTTTCCGACGACATTCCTCCGCCACTGCTCGCCATCTTTTTCAACGGCGGGGAACTATTTAACCACCTCCTGTATCGTCCATAACTGAAATTCAAAGAGAATTAGGCCAAATCAAAACCAAAAATGGAGTTTTTTTGGCGGGACGTTTGTTGTGGTTGTTGAAATCGAGGGTGGCCAATGGATGAGAAGGTATTGAATTTTTTTGAACCATTGAAACATGACAATATGCAAAGGTCATGATGTATAAGGGTGACCGATAACTCATGGCCTCATGGGGTATGGCAAAATAAGTTTTATTGTGGGATGATTTTTAACTTTTTAATTATACACAATTTAATATAGATCTAAAAAGTTGTTATTTATTATTGGCAAAAATTGTTTGTCGTCTAAACTAGTTATAGTCTCTCGTTACCATCCACTTGTTTTTATTTGCTTACGCGTGTGCGACTACTTCACATATCTTTTTGCCTGGTGAGGACACCTCTCTCATACGTATATGTGCTCCTCTTTCTCTCCCTTCAAGGTTTCAACCCTGAGGTGGCCGATCATCGAAGCCATCGCTACTATCATCAACCATCGTTGCTAGGTTTGATTCTAGAATCTTAGATGGCGGTGGTGGTAATGTTGTGATGTTTTGTTTATATGAAGCTTAATTATAATGTTTGATTTGTTGGTTTTCTTGGTTGATCATCCGAGCTATTGTTAACATGTCATTGATGCTAGGTTCAATTTTGCAACCCTATTGATGCTAGGTTGATCATCCGAGCTATTGTTAACATGTCATGGTGTAGTGACTAGAAGTAGTAATGTTTTTTAAAAGATTTTTTAATGACTAATGTTATCAAAATATCTATCAAACAAGTCATGATGTGCGGAACACACGCTTGTTTTAAGTTTATTGTGATATTCAATACTGGAAACCTACTTAGGGGCAAAGTCCCTAAGCAATGAGGGTTCCAAGAAGGCAACGCCCCTTTGTCAAGGGTCTGGGGGCAACACTCCTAGTAGCGGGGTCTAAGGAATGACAGTCCCTAGTGGGGTCCAAAGGATACAATCCCTAGCTGGAGTCTTAAAATATTGCGTTACTAAAAATACATGAAAATTGTTATTTTATTTTGGTAAATATTGCTTTACTAAAAGTGTGTGAAAAATTGATCCTCAAAATTTCACATGTGAAACTCAAGGGGTAAAAATAGGCAAATTTTGAAATGGAACCTGTCAAGGCAGTTAACCCCATCCCTACGATATATGAGTTTGAACATAATTTATCTTCTTCAATTGTAATAGATTGCAAATCAGTGTTCTTCGAAATATGATTTCAGCTTGGAAGTGAAGAACTCAATAACATTGCTCGTAGAAGAAAAGACAAGGGTCATGATGATAGGGCTTTATTGATAATCTTCAAGCAAAGAATGTTTAAGATTCAATAAATGAAGGAAAATAAAGTTATATAACTGACGGTATTGCTCTATCTTTTGAACAAACAAACATGATTTTGGATGTATCTAATTCCATTCTAAATTTTAAATTCTAATTTCAATGAATCTGAATGTTCTTTCAAATACATCATTTTTTCTATTAAAATGATCAGTTCATTGAGGTACACCAACTTATAAAGTTTTAAAATTATATCAACTCAGTGATATTTCATCTCTAGTTATTTAACTCTGGGCATTGAATATAGTAAATTACTAGTTGTGCTATCAATGGATTAACATATAGTGATGTGTAGCATATCAATTTCATGATTATATGACAGGTTAGAGTAAATAAATTCCTAAAGTACTATAAAAGTTAGTAGTCTACACCAACTTTTAGCAACATAGAGGATAAGCTCAAATGGCTAAACTATGGAATTTGACCACATAGACATCAGAGGAATTAGCTAGACTCCAGATTTCTCCACTTCTCATACAAGAACTTATAAAAAACTATACACACAAAAAATATTAAGAGATCAACTCAAACTCACTTATTTCAATTCATGTTATTGAGGCATCATAAGTATGTCTAGATACATATCCATACACATATAAAACATAAACACATGCTTTTAATCACTACATGCTAATGTTTTACATATTAAAGTTGTTTACATCCTTTCAGTTAATTACATCATTTCCTATCATATAGACTTTTCAGGCTCTGTTCTAGGCTATTCGTGCACATCTTTTACACACTTGATTTCTTTTTTCTCTTTGTATTGATGTTCTAAGGGCATTGACATCCTATCCTCTATATATTTGTGAGTGTGCCCTCTATATTATAGAGAATGATTTTGAGTTGTTGTGAGTGAAGGATAGATAACATGTTACTCTTCATTTCTATATTTGATAAAACAATGCTCATCTTTATTAAGTTTTTAATATTTTTTGAAAGTGGTTGTGAGTAGATGAGAATAGTATAGGTAATGATAAAGATATAAAAAGTAACATTTGATTGAAAATTAGAGAGAAAAAGTAGTGATTTTTAATGTAATTATAAAGATAGAGATGAATAGTGGGATGTGAATGCTTTAAGCTTCAATGTTTCGGTAAACAATTAGTTTGTCAAATAAGATAACAAATAAAAATTTTCAGAAGGTTCTATACATCTAGGGGTGTAAACGAGCCGAGCCGAGCCCGAGCTCACTTAGACTCGAGCTCAGCTCGTTTTAACTTTATAAAGCTCGAGCTCGAGCTCGGCTCGTTTGTAGTTATATTTCTAAAGCTCGAGCTCGAGCTCGTCAGAAATTATTCAAACTCGAGCTCGGCTCGGGCTCGGCTCGTTTATCAATAATTTTTTAATGTTTATTTTTTTAGAATTACTATTATATTTATTTATAATCATACTTATCATATATATAATATAATATATAATATTTAATTGTTTCTATCATATTTTTATATATAATAATATTATTGTTATAAATATATATTTGATATGTAAAAAATATTATAAAAATATATATATAAACAAAAGCTCGTTTAGGCTCACGAGCCAGCTCGAGCTCGATATCTGAAGCTTGGGCTCGAGCTCGTTTAGTAAACGAGCCAAAATATGAGCTCGAGCTCGGGCTCGAGCTTGTTTAAGCTCGGCTCGATTCGATCTTTTTTTGAGTCGATCTCGAGTAGCCTGCGAGCCGGCTTGGCTCGTTTACACCCCTGTATACATCACAAAAGACCCCAATTTTAAATCCGCTTGAACTCCTTAAAATTATTGAACCGTCCCTTGTCGTTTAATAATCTGGTTTTCTAAAACCGGGTTAAACCCGGTTCCAAAACCAACAAAGACCCATAAAACCGTACCGGAGCTCCCGATTAACCCGCTCTTTCATTCTCCCCTTTTCATCTTCCAACGGTCTGAAATTCTCCACACATATTCCTCCATCAATTCCATCAATTTCAATCACAACACTCTTTAATCCTCCATCAATTCTTGAATCTGAGTGAAAACCCTACGCGATCTGTAACAACAGGCGGAAGATGTTGAAGAGCGAAGGAGATAATCGCCCGGTGTTCGAACATTCTGGGTGGGTTTATCATTTGGGCACCAATTCCATCAAACGCGAGTATTGTAATCGTCGATTTCTGCATGTTAAGGGCAAATACGTTATGATGTATAAGCGTAATCCTCAAGAGAATCCAGATACGGTATGAATAATCTCGTATTCACCCAAATTTCATCCGTTTGATCACATCCTACGCATATTGTTGTTAGGGATTGGGGATATTATTGAATTTTTGCTATTTCTTTACAAGTAATTGAATTCTTTGTGCAATATGTAGTATTAACCCTATGTATGTTATGTATTGTTGATCTACTATACTTTAATTTTGTTTTGTGTGAGCAAAACTTTTATAATACTTATTATCTTCTGTAGCTGTTTTTGGATATTGTTATAGTCTGGGTGGTCATTAAAGTGTTATATATCAAGTGTCTTGTATAAGTTTTCTTTCACTGTGTTGTACAAGTAATTACTTCACAAATAAATCATCACATGACTTCTGAGGGTCAGTTAGTTATTACTTTTCATATTACTTTATACCGTAAGTATTACAATTGACACACTAATGTTATGTCAGAATTTGAGTCTTGAGAAGTACTAATGCTGAACTCTTAAAATCAAGTTTGTGTTCAATTTTTTGAGGACCAAGGAAGTATATGTTTTTCTCTGTATAACATGACAAAACGTGGTGATTTGGGTTCAATAAACGTGGGTGTTGTTCGCCACACGCTTGTTTTCTCTAGATATGATGTTTTAGGTTCATGTTACAATTCTCTAACATTAAACTTGATAAATCATCCGAAATGACTAGTTTTTTCTTTAATGTATTGTTTTTAATTATTTACAGAAACCAATAAGGAGGGGTGTTGTTGGCCACACACTTGTGATGGAGGAGCTAGGAAGAAGGAAGGTCAATGATGGTGTAAGGACCTTAAATCATGTTCCTTCCCCTTAGTACATGTGGAAAAATAGGCAGGTTGGTTAATGGGTCAAAATGGGGTCAAGTCGGAATGGGGAATCCTGAAATCATGTTGCTTAGTGCATGTGGCGAAATGGGCAGGTTGGTTAACAGGTCAAAACGGGTTCTGATCGGAATGGGTAATTGCTAATACCAGTCAAAACGGGTCAGGATCGGCTGACCCACCAACAACTTTTTGTTCTTCCTTGAATTTTGTAAAGAAAATATCATTGTTGATATAATAAGCAACTATATTATAAAGATATTACTTTAAAAAAAATCTAACCAAGAGATTTCAATGTTACAACCATTTAACTAATATTTTAAGGTATACACATTGATCCACTAAATATAAAATATAACCCATATCTATGGAATTCTAAGTAAATAGGCTAAATTTGCCACCACTACTCCTTAGTCTATACATGCATATGTGTTAAGCATTTGATATCATATTTCAATTACATCATCCTTTATTCTATGGATCTTATTTTCATTTCTCCACATCCCACATAAATGAGATGCAAACTCACATCTTAGTTACCCTTGGATGATATAAATGAGACCTTAGAACTCAGAAATGTAATTGTGTACTAAGAATTTGCCAAGCACTTAAGTCTTTCAATACGACCCCTCTTTTCTGTTAAGTCTTTAAGTATTAAGAATTTGCCAAGCACTTAAGCAGCATAAGTATATCCAAACACTATCTATTGCATTCCATTTTGTTACATCTGAGTATAGGATTCTCAGATTATTTCATATCGCAAAATTACATCCAAACACACTGTAAATTAGTATTGTAATCCTGTGAACAAGAAAGTTTATTTCTTTCTTGAATCATCATATTTTCAGGATCTTTATGTTCTGAAATTCTCCAATCGGTTGGATGAGGAGAAAAAGGGAGAAGTAAGTTACACATTCCACCTTACAGTAATGCAATACTACTGCTTTTAGCTGTACTTCAGAGATTTTTTTATTATTACCTTTTCTTATATATAATTAATGCAAGGAAGTTTATGTGCTTGTACTTTTATTTTTTTACATAAACCTTAAGTATTAAAACCCAATAACTTGTGTTGGAACTTGTTTCCATTGTTGAAGATATATTATTACGTTATTGCAAGATTGCTTGTGCTACAGCCGAAGAAACCCAAAAATGGATGGAAGCATTAGAACGAGCAAAGAAACAGGTACAAATAATTTCCAAATCTAGTTGTTATTCCTTATGAGTTTGTACACTCATTTGAATTACTGGACAAAGTTCTTTTTAAAAAATTCTTTTTGCTATCAACTAATCCCTTTAACTATCTTTAACAGGCCGAGTATGAACTTTCTCAAAGTTCTAATACCAGAAACAAACTAAGCATGGAAAACGAGTATGTTACGGGATTTTGCTTTAAGATGCTTATTTCATTTTGTAGGGGTTTAGATGTGTGTTTTGACATTTATTGTGTGATATTGAATAATCAAAATCACATAATTAGATGTAATAATACAAGGTGTAGATGAGGATGTTTAGATTTTGAGTGTTTGGCGGATTCTCATTATTTAAATTATTAATAAATAGATTGAGCACAAAGGATATAATTATGAACTAGAGGGAGACATTAATGAAATGGGCCTAAAATCTCTTAAATTAGGTTAAAGGAGTGAGTCATTAGGTAGTTTTACTATATCCTATGTTAATCATTTCTAATTCAACTGGTATGATATTATTTTTTATAAACATTTCAAGAAGAACCTATTTGTCCACACACTAAAAACTAATTATATTGACTTGAAGTCGTAATAATGAGATAACCCAAAATGCATATCAAACATCCCCTTTTTCATGCAGTCTATTTCATATTTGTTTAATGTTCTTACTATGATATTATTTTTGGAAGGATTAATCTTGGAAGACATGGCCGTCGCCGTAGGGTAAAACGATATGCTAGTGGTTTAAAAAGGCTAATAAGTACAAAACGCGGTGAGGTGGTATTTATATTATTTCTACATACCCACATCACTTGTTTAATATGATTTAATTATCCTTTGCATAATAAACAAATCATATTGTTTCATCTATCAAACTCCTTTTTTGAAAATTTTATCTGAGTTCTGTTAACCGTTGGTTATAATTGTCGGTCTTTTATGAACTCCTTTTAGCTTGAGCACAATCTTCCAAGTGCCTATTTGAGGTAAATGAAATTCCTAAAGAAAAAGTTTGGAGAAACTAGAAGTAACGGATCTATAAGAAACAATATATGATCATGAACTTGCCCTTTTATATTGGAAGTCATGAAATTGATAAGTTCAACAATGAGAATAGCATTCACCTAAGAGTAGTGTGTCTGTTACAACTCCAATCCGAGTTTACTAAAGGAAAAATAATATCATACCAACAATGAGATGCTAGACCAGTTGAAGATTGTCGCGGGCCTATCTATTAATCCATTATCTGATGTTAGTGGCTGATGGAAGTTCCAAATGGTTAATTAGTTTCCCACGGTTGCTTTTAGTTAGGATCTCATGTGTTAGTTTTGATCATTCAGTTTTTGAGTTGTTCTTGTTGTTTTTGGAGATTTCCCCTTCTCGAATTCGGGCAGACCTTGTTCTTGTTGTTTTAATTAATTATTTGGCTACCGTTCGTTATTCGATTCTATCAATTGGTTCCATTGCCGGGAATCGAAATCGAACATGGTGCAAACTCGGGCTAATTCAGGAATCGATGGAGATGGTGGGGCACTTAAGGCATTGGCGACTCAAATGACAGCGATCGCTGCTGCCATGGAGTCGCTTAAGGAAGAAGTGGGAGCACTAAAAAGAGACAAATCCAGTGGCGGTCCCGGCAGAGACGACGAGGCTGAAAGTTCTTGGCGTTCTCCTCGGCATTTTCGGCCCTATAATAAAATCGATTTTCCCACATATTGTGGAGGGGAAGAGGGTGAATTTTGAAGGCTGAAAAGTACGTCCGGTATTATGATAGAAACCAAAAATAGTCGGATTGATTACTAGATAAACGAAAGGATTACAGATAGTGTACCCAATTCGAGAAGGGTATGATCTCCAATACAAGTTAATAAACTAAACAAAGTAGTAAAAACCAGACTAAAGAAATGCAGGGAAATAGTAGTACTTAAGCTAAACATTGGAGGGAACAATTATAGATTATTCCCCCACTTCCTGAATTCGTGGATCACCCCTCCCAACCTTCATTCTGTTCAAATATTTTCCCACCATTAATATTCCCTCCACCCGATTTCCCTCTATCCAGCAGTTGGGTCTGACCTGACCCAGTTTGACCCAAATCCATCATTGGGTACGTATCAATACAACCCGCCCGGACAAACGACTTGTCCCTCAAGTCGCCCGAAGGATCTTCTCAAGTTGCACTTTTTCCCAGGTGGTGCGAGTAACAGGTGATGAAAGGTGATCGGTTTTTGGTTGTTTGGTGGCAGCCCTTGTAGGGTGTAATCTTGGCCATCTAAGGTGAAGCGAAGGAACATCTTGTTCCAATTAGTTTGAACCGTGTTGAGTGTGACCAGCCATTGGATGCCTAAGACCACATCTGACCCTCCCAGTGAGAAAGGATAAAAGTCTTGGTTGATTCCGATCTGAAAAATGACAATTTTGCAAAGTCGATTACAACGAATGATGTCACCATTGCCAATTTGAACACTTAAAGGAGTCACAAACTAGGAGGTGAGGTTCAATTCACGAACAAGAGTATCGGATATGAAATTGTGTGTTGACCCACTATCCACCAAAATTATGATCTCAGTATTTGCCAAAGTACCCTGCAGCTTCATCGTGGTCAGGTTGGGCTTACCAAACAGCGCATGGAGACTGATTTCGGCTAGATCAGCGGTTGAACCATTGGACGGTTCCATTACACGCTCGGGCTGATTCTCTGATTCTTCTGCTGCCTCCAATAACTTGAAAGTATGCGTCTTGCATCAATGACCCGGTCCATATTTCTCTCCACATTTAAAGCACTCCCCCGAATATATCAATTTTGTTTTTCTGCATCAGAAAAACGAAATTCTGTGGGTTTTTGGGCTGCAAAAGTAGGGGTCAGGGTGTTAGAGGCTGTTGGAGTAGGATCTGCCTTGATCAAATAAGAAGAACCGGAATGAGTTTCTGCTCTTGTTATGCTAACTTTGGATTCGAACTCAAGGGCTATACTCATAGCTTTGTAAACAGTCTTTGGTTTGTGAATTCGAACGTCGGCTTTAAGATCATCCTTTAGCCCGTTCAAGAACACCCCCAAGAGGCAGTGTTCGGGCCAATTAGTAACCCGAGAGGAGCGCTTGGCGAATTCCTGTCGATATTCTTGCACTGTTCCAGTCTGCCTAATACTGCATCATTGCTCATTGGAATTTTGAAATTCGGCTGGACCAAAGTGTTTCTGGAGGGCATGGACCAGTTCCTCCCAAAACTCGATCGGATGGTCAGTGGACAACCAAGAATAAAGGTCCAGAGCATCACCTTCTAAGTGCATAGATGCAACATCCACTTTTTCGTCGTCGGGAATGTGATAGTAACGGAAGTACGTCTCGGCTTTGAGAACCCACCCTCTCAGGTCACCGTCCCTATACTTCGGAAATTCAATCTTGTTGTAAGGGCGGTACCGACCTGAATTCCAGGAGGATTCCCCGTCGTCGTATCTCTCCCGACCGTTGTGTGATTTCTCCCTGTTCCTGGATTGTGATTTGAGGTCTGCAACATCCTTCTGCAAAGCCTCGAGTGTACTCAATTTGGCAGCAATTGCTGCTAGTTGGGCAAAAACTGGGTCGGGTGGGTTACCTTTGCTGTCACCAGAATTGTTCCTTGTTTGCACCATCTTCGATTTCCCGCAATGGAACCAAATGATAGAAATCAAAAACAGTCGGATTGATTACTAGATAAACGAAAGGATTACAGATAGTGTACCCAATTCGAGAAGGGTATGATCTCCAATACAAGTTAATAAACTAAACAAAGTAGTAAAAACCAGACTAAAGAAATGCAGGGAAATAGTAGTACTTAAGCTAAACATTGGAGGGAACAGTTATAGATTATTCCCCCACTTCCTGAATTCATGGATCACCCCTCCCCACCTTCATTCTGTTCAAATATTTTCCCACCATTAATCTTCCCTCCACCCGATTTCCCTCTATCCAGCAGCTGGGTCTGACCCGACCCAGTTTGATCCAAATCCATCATTGGGTACGTATCATATTACAACATACTGGATAATGAAAAGGTTGACATTGCGTCGATGTACTTAGAGGGCGATGCTCTTCGTGGCTGTCAGCAGACCAACCTCTCGACTTTTAGGAAGATTTAGTGTTGGGTTTTCTAAAAAATTTTGGACCCGCAGAATATCAGAACCCTGATGAATTTCTCTGTAGCATCAAGCAGACGGGCACGGTACAAGAATATCGGCAAGAATTTGCTAAACGATCTGCTCGGGTATCAAATTGGGCTGAGAATTGTTTACTGGGAGTTTTCTTGAATGGATTAAAGGAAGAACTCAAGGCGGATGTCCGTATTCAGAAACCGAAAACGGTATACAATGCCATGAGTCTTGCGATGGAGTATGAAGCTAAGGTAGGGCATGGCATGTTGAGTAGAATGAACACCTGGACCCTAAGTCCTAAGACCAATGTTGAAGTTAAACCTGTTCACACGAACACAAATGTTGTAATGCCACAATCCAAACAACCATCGCAACTCTTTAAAGCCGAGAAACAAGCACGATTTATATGTGGGGAATGTTACAGGTGTGGCGACAAATATGGCCCCGATCACCGTTGCCGAACGGGTACCCTTAAGCTTTTGGAAGGCGATGACCAGGAAACAGGGAAAACGATTGAGGAGACAGACCCGGGTATGACTTTGGAGGAGATGGCTGAAATAAGTTTGAATGCTATTTCAGGGAAGACCAACACTACTACTATGAAGTTAAACGGTACGCTCCATTCGATTGAGATTCTTATATCAGTTGACAGTGGGTCTACCCACAATTTCATCTCCGATACTTTAGTTCGGGAGCTGAACTTAACGACACAATTGGTCACTCCTTTTGGTGTACAAATCGGGAATGCGGATATAATTCGTTGCAATAAAGTTTTTCGTGATGTGCTGATTCAATTGAGTGAGCTCAAAATTTCCTAAGATTTTTATCCTTTTTCTATTGGCAGTGTTGATGTGGTGTTAGGGATACAGTGGCTTGCGTCCTTGAACACCGTCCAAGCCAACTGGAATGAGATGTTTCTCGTGTTAGGGATACAGTGGCTTGCGTCCTTGATACCGGAGTTCTTACATCCCGTAATTACTACCTACAAAACCGTATTCCAAGAACCAACAACACTTCCACCCTTCCGAACTCATACTCACTCCATCCCACTCCAACCGAACACCTCTCCACCCAACATCCACCCATACCGCTACCCTCATTCGCAGAAAAACGAGATTGAAAACCAGGTTGCTGCATTACTTGAAGCCGGGTTTATACAGCCCAGTAATAGCCCCTTCTCCAGCCCTGTTCTCTTAGTCCGGAAGAAGGATAATACATGGCGTATGTGTGTTGACTATCGAGCATTAAATCGGGCTACCATTGCGGATAAATACCCCATTTCTGAACATTGATGAATTGTTAGACGAATTACACGGGGCTACGATCTTTACCAAACTGGATTTGCGATCCGGGTATTACCAGATACGGATGATTCCGGTTGACATCGAGAAGACAGCCTTCCGCACCCATTCAGGGCACTATGAATTCTGTGTTATGCCGTTTGGATTAACAAATGCACCGTCTACTTTCCAAGCGACGATGGACGATTTATTCAGACCACATCTACGACATTTTATTTTGGTGTTCTTCGATAATATATTGGTTTATAGCAGCAATCCGGAGGCACATATGTATTATCTGCATACTACCCTCGAATTGTTACAGTCAAACCAATTTTTTGCAAAGCTAACCAAATGCTATTTTGGTCAACCCCAGGTCACGTTTTTGGGTCACATTGTCACGGCAGCTGGAGTTCAGGTAGATGACGAGAAAATCTCAGCCGTGATCGCTTGGTCGGTACCCACTAATGTTAAGGCTGTTCGAGGATTTTTGGGTCTCACCGGTTATTACTAGCGTTTTGTTCGTAACTAGGTATCTTAGCTCGCCCCTAAACTGCTCTTACTAAAAAAGATGGGTACTAATGGAATGACGAAGCGGCTGTCGCTTTTGAGAAATTAAAGCAGGCCCTTGTCCCTGTTCTCCGCCTTTCGGATTTCACTGCATCTTTTATTGTTGAATGTGATGCCTCCTTGAAAGGGGTCGGCGCCATCCTAACTCAAGATGAGCACCCGGTAGCCTACTTTAGTAAGGGTTTTGGGCCTTCTACCCGCTTCAAATCCGCGTACGATCGGGAGTTGTTAGCTTTGGTTTTAGCGGTTCAAAAGTGGAGCCATTACTTGCTTGGTCGGCAATTCTTTGTTCGTACTGATCCCTTCACCTTGAAGTTTCTACTGGAACAACGCGCGACTACTTCAGAACAGCAGAGGTTACTTTTAAAGCTGATGCCATATGACTTTTCCATCCTCTATCGCCCTGGTAAAGAAAACAAGGGTGCCGACGCATTATCCAGACGACCGAACCATGTGGAGCTCCTCACTTTACCCGTCCCCTATTGTCCGGATATTTCCGATTTTTACGCAGGGTTATTGGTTGGTACGTACACCAGCAATATCATGTCATCGCTGGCTCAAGACCCCGCTTCAGTTCCGGGGTATTCTCTTGTGGATCAAGCACTTCTTCACAAGGGTCGACTCGTGATTCCGGATTACTTAGATATCCGCTCCCGCATTCTTCATGAAGCCCATACAGCTCCAATGGCGGGACATGGGGGATTCCTCAAAATGCTGAAGCGAGTTTCTGCCCTTTTTTTCTGGCCCAAGCTCACGAGAGATGTCCGTTCCTTTGTGCAAGCTTGTTTAACATGTCAACGGAATAAATATGAGAATTTATCTCCGGTCGGGTTGCTCCAGCCCTGACCGCATTTGGGAAGACCTTTCTATGGACTTTATTGTCGGCCTCCCACCTTCAAACAAGATTGATACTATCTTGGTAGTCATTGACCGCTTGAGCAAGTACGCGTACTTTCTACCATTGTCCCACCCGTTTTTTGCGAAAACCGTGGCACAAATTTTTTGCAAGGATGTCGTCCGGTTACATGGTATTCCTCGTTCCATTGTTACTGACCGTGATGCTATCTTCTTGAGTAATTTTTGGCTGGAATTGTTTCGCCTCATTCAGACCAAACTCAAAATGAGCACCAGCTATCACCCCCAAACGGACGGTCAAACCGAGTTGCTCAACCGTTGCTAAATGGAGTTCACTTCTTCTGTGGGCGGAGTATTCTTACAATACCAGCTTTCATTCCGCTACACGCACCACTCCCTTTCTTACAGTTTATGGCAGGGAGCCACCCCCTTTACACCCATATGTCCCGGGTGAAACGAACAATGCTGAACTGGAAACTCAATTAATGGATCGAGATGATATGTTGAAGCTGCTGAAGGCCAACTTACTGAAAGCACAGAACCGAATGTGAGCCCAAGCTGATTTGAAACACCGTGATTTATCCTTTCAGGCCGGTGCTTTGGTGTTTCTTGAAATTCAACCTTACAGCCAACGCAGTTTAGCTAAATGGTGATTTGAGAAATTAGCTCCCCGGTTTTTTGGACCTTACAAGATTCTTCGTAAAGTGGGTTCAGTAGCTTATGAGTTAGAGCTACCACCGGATTCGCGCATCCATCCGGTCTTTCACGTATCTATGCTTAAACCCGCCCGGGGACTTCCTTGCGAAGATGTTGCACCTCCTCACCTCTTACTCGTGACTGGGAATACGATGTTCAACCTCACTCAGTGGTGGACACTCGGTGGGTTCTAGAAGCTGGTCAACCGGTCCTCGAATTACTTATTTCTTGGAAGCATCGGCCAACCGAAGAAGCAACATGGGAATCGTACGATTTATTCAAGAACCAATTTCCAGCTTTCCGACTTTGGACAAGTCGGCTTTTGGGGACGGAAGTATTGTTACAACTCCAATCCGAGTTTACCAAAGGAAAAATTAAAAGGCCCAAACACAAGCCCAATTAGAGATGCTGGACCAGTTGAAGATTGTCGCGGGCCTATCTATTGATCCATTATCTGATGTTAGTGGCTGATGGAAGTTCCAAACGGTTAATTAGTTTCCCACGTTAGCTTTGAATTAGGATCTCATGTGTTAGTGGCTGATGGAAGTTCCAAACAATTAATTGTTCTTGTTGTTTTTGGAGATTTCCCCTTCTCGAATTGGGGCAGACCTTGTTCTTGTTGTTTTAATTAATCATTTGGCTACCGTTCGTTATTCGATTCTATCAGTGCCACACTACAATTTATTATCATAGCAGATGAGTTCTCTAGTAAATGTGTATTTTTTTTAACTAGGAACAATATAAATCAAGGGAAATCTTCTATTAATAAGGGGTTTAAGTAATTGCATTGTACTACCAAATTATATTTTATTACATTCTGCTAATTGCTGGTGAAGGACCGAAGAGATTGATTGAAGAATCAAGTGAAAAACTAAAATATTTTAGCTTTGAAGTAAACGAGTAGACATGCCAAAAGTCACCCAAGGTGTATTTGAATGTATAAGACCTCCTGAATATATATACAAAGTTAGATTCTTTTCGAAATAATATAAGTTTTGTAATCATATTTCTCGCATTAATATCTCTTAAAAAGTAACTTTTTTGGACCAAAAATAATTTGGGTCAACCTAACTTGTTTTCACCTATACAGAAAATTACTTGTTTGACCTGTTAACCAACTGCTTTTTTTGCCACCTCTAGTAAGTTTGTGTCCTTCAAGAACAACCTACATTCTTGTTTTCCAAATGGTTATGATGAGGTCTTGTGTGGTTTCTTAGGAACTTAATAAAACAAGAAATAAGAAGAAAATAATCAGGAACATGTAGAGAAATTTCGTTAATTGTTGCGAAACTCTAAATGCTCAAGGAACACATATTTTTCATTCTTTTTTCAATTGTAAACCGTCAAAACATATATAGTCTAAAATATTACTTTTAATACTAGAAAATGCACCATGCTATTATATATGTTAGCACATTGCTACTGATATATTAAAGTAACATTGTGCTCTCGTGTGTAGGTGGTGAGTCACTTGTACGTAGTTCATTAAGTTTTGGTGTAAGTCAAAGGAGTGTTGACTTCTGTGAGATTGATGCTGCTGATGTCATTGAAGAACACGAGTGGAAATGTGTCTGCGCATTATATGGTACACTAAAATCTCTTAAAATATAAGACATTAAAATTTGAAATACTCAAAGGTGGCAAAAATGGATGGGCGCGAGGGTTGGGTAACGTATTGAAAGGTGTAATTATTCTAACCGGTTGAAAGGGTCTTGGTTGGGTTGACATGAAACGCTTTATGTCCCCAATTATTAACTTTCTGTTAATATTTAGTCATGTCTAATATGATTATAGAATTTATACTATTTCCATAACAATCTAATTTTTTGAGTAATATGATTTAGATAGAATATGAAGATAAAGTAGGGTGCCTATATACCCGTGTTGACCCATTTCCTTTAAGTTATTATTATTAATTTTAAAATGATTGTGGAGGTTTTATGCATTTAAAATACACTTTGGGTTCCACCAATGTTGATCTGTTTCCTTTTAAGTTGATTTATTTTTAATTTTAACCTTTGACCTGTGGCTATATAGAGGTAATATATAACAAGAAATGACCCGTTTGTATATACATGTGTAGTAATGGTTCAAAATTGTATTTGTTCATATGTTGGATTTCAGGTGTTAGAATATTTGAGGATGTCTCTGGTTATAAGGTGCTTATTTTTGTTTTACTCCCACATCATATGTTCTATACCTTACGGGTTGTTGTCCATGAATCTTCTCAGGGCGGTAGAGGTGTCCTTGTGAAGGCTGTTACTGTTATGGAAGTGAGTCCAAATTTCGTTTTTGAGGTTATTATGAGCCTTGATCGACACCAAAGATATGAGTACGATAATGCTAAATAATTTATTTTCGCGTATTATTATTAATTGAGAAAAATGGGTGAGTTGAGTGGGTTGTAAAAGGCCAAAACGGACAATTTTTATGGGTCGGGTTGACCCGAATCACTTGTTTAAAGTTTTTACCATTTCTATAAATAATTACTGTCAACTTGTTTGGAAAACTATTTTACCTCGATAATAATTTAATTATTTGCATAATTCGATAAAATGCTTTGTGCATTAAAAAGTACGCGTAGGGCAACTTTCAACCTGTTCACCCAACTTATTTGACCCCTATCCCTTTTCTCACCTTTTTACCTGTTTTGAGAGCATAACCTAAATCAACCTATTCATAAGTAAATGAATCAGAATTGTCACCTTTGATTCTAGTTATATAATATACTACTATTGACATTTATATAGCTACTATTAAAATTTGCAGGTGGGATGCTTTGACAAGTGACCTGGAACTAGTAGATTCTATAAGTGAAAATTCTGATGTTGTTTACGGGACATACGATTCTAGATTTTTAACTAGGTAAATGTTTGCCTAGTTTTGCCTCTTCAATTATATGATTTGTCATTTTTTCAGATGATTTGAACAAAAACAATGTAGGAGGTTATACGCTTTAGAAAATTGACTTTGGGTGACTTTCAACTTCTTCGACACATTCCCCATTATTATATAAGTTTTTTAATTTGACCTGTTTAAGATAAGCAAAACCCTATTGACCCACTTTTTAAGTAAATGAACCACTTTTATTGTTTTTCATAAATGTGTGGTTCTTGTAGGTTGAAGTGTAAGCGTGATTTCCTATTCTCTAGGCAATGGTTTCGTGATCAAGATGGAACATACAGTAAGTATTTTTTTTTTCTTTTCTTGAATTGTCTTTGCTTTACTTTTTTAATTGTGCGAGTGGTAAACATTCAAATCATATGTTAGTAACTTTTATTTACTGACTTTTGAACTTACGAATTATAATGCAGCAATCCTGCAGTTTCCCGCAGTACATAAGAAGCGACCTCCAAAATCAGGATATAGGCGAACAAAAATTAACAGTAAGAAACATTGTGTGCTTACAAATGGGTCGAATCAGTGACACTTTTCTGTCCTTGTATATCATTTAAGTACTAAATATGATAACAAATCAATACCATTAAAATACTAATATACCGCTTTAATGAGTAAAAAAACTTTCATGAAATGCTTTTGATGCTACAAATTATTATTTTTAATGATAATAACCAATTTACAATATGGGTTATATAAAATATCAAAATTTAGTAGACCATTTGACCTGCTTTTTAAGTGATCGTTTTACTCGACCCAGGCTCCGCATTTTCACCTCTAGTCATTAGTAGTTTTTCTTGCCCCTTGATATCTACCATTTTACATGAACAATGGATGATTATATGGTTTCCCTTATAGCTTATTAATATTTGCATCAGCATCCACTTGGGAGATCAAGAACATAAACACAGCTGTGCCAACAAATGGTAGTAGGTGTCTTGTTACACAAATGTTACAAGTACGTTCTAAAGGTTGGTCTAAATGGAAGGCTAATCAATCCTCGAAGTTTGAAAAAACGGTTCCTTATGCTTTGTTGAGCCAAGTGTCAGGTTAGTATTTACTAGCTTCTGCCACAGACAATAGATGGAGAAATAGGCAGATTTGCTAATGTGTTGAAACAAGCAGTTTTTAATTTGGGTGAAAACGGGTCGACTCATGGTGACCTAATTTTTGCACCTTTTATTTGAGTTCTAAAATTATATATATCAAATATGATTAACCGCTATACTATGAAAGGGATAAATCTATATATAGTAGATAATTAGATACTCAATTTCGACTCATTTGTTTTTGCTTGATTGAAACACACACACACACATATATTAAATATGATTAAACTCTCTCTATATATTGTATAGAGTTACTAAATAGTATTGTTTTTGTACTTTGGGACCAATGCTCCTTCGTCACCAATCTTGCTGGAACAATAACACCATTGCCACCGACTTTACCAAAAAGACAAAGGAGTTACAATAGGCTTTGTCTTTTGATTTTTGTCATTCCGGACCATGAATGTCTACTCGAACTGCCTTGTTACCCGATTTTAACCTCCGTCTTATTCTTGTCGTTGGAAATCCTATTCACTCAAATGACCTTTTACCTAGAACATCAACTTTCAATTTGTTGCCTAGTTCTGGATTTTACTTTCCTCACTCGTCATCTATACTCCGATTCACTGTCAGGACACTATTTGAAAGTACCACGTGTTCCTATATATCATAGTTGATCAAGTTTACTATTAGATCCAGATCATGCTTTGTTTTATATGTTATCCTTGATTCCATGTAAAGTTCCAATCCATGTGAAAACATCCCTCTCTGTCTTTTTCCTAAAGACACCCCTTTTTCTTTCTCCAAGAGGTTATTTGGCCGAGTCTTTTTATGTCCATGACCACTACCTCAGTCTTACTAAACTGTAACCACGTGCTATCCAATGTTTATTCCTTGGTACTCACATTCATAAAGGTTGTTTTCGTAGTCCAAAACATTAGTATAGATGTTACCTTTAATGATTCATGCCTTTTTTTGAATCCGCCAGGGTGATTTCCACCCAATACCAAGCCAACCCCACCAACATATACGCTCTTTAGAAATATGTATACCCGCTGATACCACATGCAAATGATAGTGATACGAACCCAAGTCCCTGCTCCACATCAAATTCAAACCCCACTCTTTAACCCAAGACCAAGTCAATTATTTTAAAGAGTGGAGGAGGGGAAGCCCGTGAAAATAGGAGACGAGGACAACTGTTCCCACCATATTTTTTTGTTTAAGTATTAATGTTTCATTCTATATTTCTTGTCTTGTGTTTTTTAGTACTTTGATTAAGGTTAATTCCTTGTTATCGGAGATCAACCCATCTCGAATTGGGTCCATTTGTGTTTCTTTCCTGTTTTAATCAAGCCGGCTATTTCAAGCTCTATCAGATAGATACACAAGATATTACCAAGACATCTTGGTCTTTGTGACCCTCATATTCCATGCATGCTCAACCAATGCCATGCAACATCGTGAATACTGAGCTTTATAGTCGGGTGCTTCTCTCTTAGATATTTCAATTGTTTTCAGAAAGGATGCAAGGTATGTCACTTGATATGCCATCCAAAACTACCTTTTCTACACTCTACTTTCTTATGATGTGTGACCTTACCTGACAAATAGTGGTGCCACCTATATATATGGATGAGAAGTAGGGGCAGTTTAAAGAAATAGAAAGGAGATGGATACCCTACATAAA
Source organism: Flaveria ramosissima (assembly GCA_025215565.1). Lineage (NCBI taxonomy): Eukaryota > Viridiplantae > Streptophyta > Magnoliopsida > Asterales > Asteraceae > Flaveria > Flaveria ramosissima. Next base: position 6,248,327 of record CM046030.1, on the reverse strand, counting down.
AACATAATTAGGGAATGACTTTTTCTAGGAGGCATAGTATAGTTTGTAATGGTGAAGCTTAATCTGAACGGTTCCTCACATTAGCTGAAAGACCTATTTGTTAGATGACGAGGGCTATTTTGAGGTTTATGGGGTTGATAATGATAAGGTTTCTCTTCTGGCCTAAATGTTATGTGTTTAGATGTGTATCGCTTTAACTGCCTTTAATAACTTGCTGCTTTATTAGTTTGATGTGAAGAGTTATTTTATTAGCTATGTTCTTGAGGAAGAGATACATATGGCAACCACATGTTGAAGAGGAGGTATCTAAAGTAGCTACCTTACTGTATGGCCTCAAACAACCCATTTCCTAGAGCTTAGGATTATATATTTCATTGGGTGTCATCAAATATTTCTAGGTTCTCTAAGATGACAGTATTGGCATCTTAACACACTTTCTAAGGGCACATATCTTGAACGTCTTTGCTATTTTATTGGGATAGTGATAGAGCCTAATGTCGGCTTGCTTGATTAAACAAGAAAACAGGAACAAGATAGCCCAATTCGAGAGGGGCACTCTCCAATACACCGAACACTACAAAATCAAAATAACTAGACTCCCTAAACATTCAAGAACTCAAACTATATAATACTAGTGGAACAAGAGGGACTACACTACGTTTGTAACTGCTCCACTTCCCCACTAAGCCCTCTCAGCCTACTGTTGTTGACCAGGTTGTTAACCAGGTCATGTAGGACCCACGAACTGGATTTGGGAGGGCTGGACCTGACCCAATCCCCTTGGATACGTATCACTTCTTCCTCCCCGGAGAAACGACTTGTCCTCAAGTCGTAGATGCTGCAAGGTTGCTGAGTTTTGGGTCCCCGGTTGCACACGCTGCAGCTTATAATCCTGACCTGCCAAAGTGAACTCTAAGGACATTGTGCTCCAATTCGCTTTGACTGTGTTCAATGTAGCCAACCACTGAATGCCTAGGACCCCGTCGGTTCCTCCAAGAGAGAATGGATAGAAATCTTGGATTAGATGAAGATCCCCGATTTCAAGACAACATCCTTGCAAACCTGATGGCAACTAATGATGTCTCCATTTCCAATCCACACCCCAAAAGAGGCACCATTTGTGTGGGAAGACTCACCTTTCGGACCAAAGAATCTGTAACAAAGTTGTGGGTGGACCCACTGTCAATCGAAACACGTATCTCGAAACCGTTTAGTAGGCCATGAAGAGTCATTGTAGGCGTGTAAGACTTCCCTAAAGTGGCCAGATTGCTGATTTCTGCCAAATCTTCCTGATCAAGTTATTGTTCCTCCTTTTTCTATGATTGTGGGAGCTGCTGCTAGAAGTTGAAACTTACCCATTGATGTCCCGGATTGTATTTCTCTCCACAACGAAAACATTCTCCTTCGATGAACATGGGTTGTAGTTGGCTGAGTTGTTGGCTGTAATGAATTAGGGGGATTGGTGACTGCAGAAGCTTGCGGTTGCTATCCTGATTTGGTTCCCATCTTCGATTCAAATTCTAATGCCAAGCTCATGGCATTGTACACGGTGCGGGGCTTATGAAAACGAACATCGACCTTTAGTTCATCCTTTAACCCATTTAAGAACACCCCGAGAAGGCAGTGATCTCGCCAATTAGAGACTCGAGCCGACCTCGTAGCAAACTCCTGTCGGTATTCCCGAACAGTCCCGGTTTGTTTGATGTTGCACATTCCCGGGTCTCGCCGGTGTTGCCCGTAGGTCGTGATATGCCTTGAGATGGCCGTCTACTCATCTGGGTTCTGGAACTAGCGGGACCGAAGTGTTTTTGTAGGGCATGGGTTAATTCCTCCCAAAAAGTGACTGGCTAGTCTGTTAAAAGCCATGATTACAGGTCTAGGGAAATACCCGAACAAATTATCTGTACACGACAGATTGATTCAGTGACCCAACGAGTTACAGACACACCCCTCGTAGGTTCTACTAGGCGATTAATAACTCGAATTCTCGATACAGCTTCACCTCGAAAACTCGGAGTTATTCCTCCAAAGATCACCTTTTAATTCCTGCCAAGAAATTAAAATAGCAATGGAATAATATTCCCTGGCTGCAGAGAATACAATTTTTAGGAATCTCAAATCTGTCTCTTTCATTCTCAATTCCCAATACATATTACAAAGCAAATAACTGCCTATCACTACTGTCCCACGTTTCCTTCACTTGTGGAAATGAAAACACGTACATTTGAAGAGTTCAAACTTAAAATAAAACAAAATAATAAAAATGTTAAAGTGCAACAAATAAAATACTGTGAAAATAAAAACGTGGAACTCAAATGAAACATGCACTAACTCTTTGAAGTCTCGGATTGGACCAAGGTGACCCACTGTTGTTTTGAACTTGGCGACAGTAATTCATGGGTTTGGGTTGCATGGGTTATGGTCCTATCATCCTCCCCTTCATCAAGAAAGTTTGTCCTCAAACTTGGAAGAGGGTCCTCCGGATCGAAGTACGGTTGCAGGTCAGCTACATTGAAAGTGGCAGCAACGCCATAAGTACCCGGAAGATCAATCTTGTAAGCGTTATCGTTCACTTTAGCAAGAACTTTGAAAGGTCCATCGGAACGAGGGCTTAATTTGGAACAACGTTTGGATGGAAAACGTTCTTTGCGTAGGTGTATCCACACAAGGTCGCCCGGTTGGAACAGAATATGCTTACGGCCCTTATCACGACGGTATTTCAACAACTCATTATTCTTAGTAATACGATCATGCACTTGCTGATGAATGGTCTTGATATCAGCTGCCAAGTCACTGGCTTCCTGGCTGAACTTCGATGTCGTGTCGAGAACAGCAAGGTCGAGTGGAGTGTGAGGATTGAGCCCATAAACAACCATGAAAGGGCTGAGACCAGTAGTTTTGTTTGGTGCCCGGTTATAAGCAAATTCAGCCCGAGCAAGTAATGTGTCCCATTGTTTCAAGTTGGTGGTAATGAGCGCGCGAAGTAATGATCCCAAGGTTCGGTTAGTGACCTCGGTCTGCCCATCGGTTTGGGGGTGGCTCGACGTGCTAAACTTCAATTTGGTCCCCAATTTCCGCCATAGCGTCAACCAAAAGTGGCTTAAGAACTTGGCATCGCGGTCACTAACGATGGTTTTGGGAACTCCATGTAATCGAACGATCTCTTTAAAGTAAAGGTTGGCGACTTGAACAGCATCATACGTGGTGTGACAGGCAATGAAATGGGCCATTTTGGAAAAACGATCAACCACGACCATCACGGAATCCTTTTGGCGTTGAGTACGGGGTAGACCAGTAATAAAATCAAGGCTAACATCTTCCCAAGGTACAATCGGAACTGGCAATGGCATGTATAATCCGCGGGGGAAAGAGTGACTTTTAGCATGATGGCATGGTAAACACCGCTGCACTAAATGCTCGACGTCCCGGGTCATTTTGGGCCAGAAAAAATGTTGTCGTAGGATGTGCTCTGTTTTCTCAGCTCCCATATGTCCCGCTAATCCCCCTTCGTGAGCCTCTTTAATCAGTAACAAACGAATACCATGACGTGGAATACATAATTGTTGTCCTTTGAATAGGAAGCCATTAAGAACATGATATACACCTTTAGGATGGGCCTGACAGCCCATGAACAATTCCCCAAAATCTGGATCAGTGAGGTATTCGTCCGGCAACAGGTCAAAACCGAGGACTTGAGTTTGGAGATTGGTAAGGAGGGAATACCGTCGGGACAGGGCATCAGCCCCCTTGTTTAACTTCCCAGATTTATGCCTGATAGTGAAATTAAACACCTGTAAAAACTCTACCCACTTTGCGTGTCGGGGCTGCAGCTTGTGTTGACCCTGGATGTATTTCAAGGCTTCATGATCCGAGTGTAGGATGAACTCCTTAGAAATTAAATAGTGTTGCCAGTGATCCAAAGCGCGAATGATGGCATAGAATTCTTTATCATAAGTTGAGTAGCGGCGCTTGGCATCGTTGAGTTTTTCACTGAAATAGGCAATGGGACGGCCATGTTGAGTTAAAACAGCTCCTATACCGACTCCAGAAGCATCACACTCGACCTCAAACACGTCGGTAAAACACGGTAATGCCAAAACAGGGGTGGACGATAATTGCTTTTTGAGTTCGTCAAAAGCATGTTGCGCCTGTGGGGTCCAATTAAACTGCTTGTGCTTGGTGACCTCAGTCATTGGAGCGACAAGTGTACTGAAATTTCGGATGAATCGTCGGTAGAAAGACGCGAGGCCGTGAAAACTACGGACTTGTTGAATGGATTTAGGAACTGGCCAGTCTCTTATAGCGTGGATTTTCTTATCATCGACCTGTATTCCTTGCGCAGAAACTAAATAGCCCAGAAAGGTCACTTGAGGGGTAAAAAATTCACATTTTTCAAAATTCCCATAGAGTTTCTCCCGATCAAGTGTTCGAAACAATTGCAGAAGATGCGAGTGGTGTTCGTCTGGGTTTCGGCTATAAATGAGGATGTCATCGAAGTAAACAACAATGAATTTTCCCAAGAATGGTTTTAGTACCTGATTCATCAAACGCATGAAGGTACTTGGTGCATTTGACAGGCCAAAGGGCATCACGAGCCACTCGTACAACCCGTCTTTAGTCTTGAACGCAGTCTTCCACTCATCTCCCTCGTAGATTCGGATTTGATGGTAACCGCTTCTTAGATCAACTTTAGAAAATACTGTTGCGCCATGAAGTTCATCGAGTAAATCATTCAGTCGTGGGATTGGGAATCTGTATTTAACAGTGATCTTGTTGATGGATCTACTATCCATGCACATGCGCCACTCACCATTTTTTTTGGAACCAACAGTGTGGGTACGGCGCACGGACTAAGGGATTCACGAATTAGACCCTTGTCTAACAACTTGTCGACTTGAATTCGAATCTCTTCGGTTTCATGTGGGTTTGATCGGTAGGCGGGTTTGTTGGGTAAGGCTGATCCTGGCAGTAGATCAATCTTATGTTGAATCGAGCGTTTGGGAGGTAGGCCGGGAGGGATTTCTGCTGGAAAAACTTGAGGATAAGAGTGGAGTAATGGTTGGAGTAGGGGATGAGGTGTGCTGGCAGGTTTACACTCGTCGTCTTCAAACCCAAGCAACACAAATTCCTTTACAGCTTGAAACTCATGATACTCGGATTGGAGCAATGTGCTTAATGACGGTGTAGATTTTGATGTGGATGTCGAAGGTGTGATGGGAGTGAGTACGATTTTTCGGTTATTGTGAATAAACGAATAAGTATTGAGGTACCCGTCATGGATTACCTTTCGATCAAACTGCCATGGACGACCAAGTAACACGTGACATGCATCCATTGGGATAACATCACACCACAATTCGTCAGTATAGGACTTACCAATGCTCAAGGATAGAAGGACACGGTGAGAGACACGGATCCCTTTCCCTTGGTTTAGCCATTGGATCGTATACGGAGAAGGGTGGGGGTGTGTGGACAGATTTAATTTGGTGACCAAGTTTTGGGAGGCGACATTAGTGCAACTACCACCGTCGATGATTACCGAACATACCTTCTGTGCAATGGTGCAGCGAGTATGAAAGATGGACTCCCGTTGTAGATTTTGCTCAACGGTCGGAGTGACATTCAACGCCCGTCGGATTACCAAACATTCCCCTTCATCAGGACCAGTGATCTCTTCTTCTTCTTCTGCTAAGAGGTGGTGTGATGGGATATGATCAGGATCAACTTCATAACCACTTGCAAGTTCAAAATCGGTCAATGAAACCACCCGCTTGTTTGGACATTCAGATGCTATGTGCCCTAGTCCTTGACATCTGAAACACCGCCGAGGGGCCTTTGGAGTTTCAATTTGGGCTCCAGGAGAAGGTGAGATTTTGTTAGGGGTGGCATTGGTGGGCTTGAAATTTGGATTGGGCTTGGTGTAAACAGAGGGCTTCGAGTAAGGTCGATTGGGCTCAGTTTTTCCTTTACTCCGTTGTTGGGTGTCAACTTTGTGGGCCAGGAGGGTTAATTCGGTTAAAGTCTGGTAGGGGTGTAGTTCAACAATATGAGCGATGCGTGGTTCTAGTCCCCCAAGGTAGCGAACAAGGGTTTGTGGTTCGTCTTCTGGGATATCACACTTCATCAGCAAATATTCGAATTCACGAGAATAATCTTCGACTGATCCGGATCCTTGTTTCAACGAGTGTAATTGTTGAAAACTGTTTTGGATGTAGTATGTGGGCAGGAATTTCTGCTTCATCTTCGATTTCATCTTAGGCCACGAACGGATCTTCTCCTTACCCAGCCGATCTCGTTTCAAACACGTATTAGACCACCAAGTTGAAGCGTATTTACGAAGTTTCAGAGCAACGATTTTAACCTTGTTGTCTTCGGTGGTTTGTTTGTAGTCGAATACTCGCTCCACGGTGCGCATCCATTCCACAAATTCATCGGGGTCCAATTTCCCATCATATTCCGGTATGTCGACTTTGATGTCGTTAGGGTGCCACCCGTTGTTCCCTTCATTGTTAGTATTAGTGCTCGATTCCCCATCACTCTTCCCCGACTCACCGCTAGGTCGTCGGTTCTGTGACACGACTAATTCTTGAATTTGTTCTTGCATGGCTTTCATCTGTTGTGCCATTTCTTTCTTATCTGCTTCAAGAGTTTCTAAGATCTTCTTCAATTCTGTACTGCTTCGGGTATCCATGCTCTGATACCAATTGATGGCCCCGAGCTTCCTAAATGGATCAAAAATACCCGAACAAATTATCTGTACACGACAGATTGATTCAGTGACCCAACGAGTTACAGACACACCCCTCGTAGGTTCTACTGGGCAGTTAATAACTCGAATTCTCGATACAGCTTCACCTCGAAAACTCGGAGTTATTCCTCCAAGATCACCTTTTAATTCCTGCCAAGAAATTAAAATAGCAATGGAATAATATTCCCTGGCTGCAGAGAATACAATTTTTAGGAATCTCAAATCTGTCTTTTCTCATTCTCAATTCCCATTACATATTACAAAGCAAATAACTGCCTATCACTACTGCCCCACGTTTCCTTCACTTGTGGAAAATAAAAACACGTACATTTGAAGATTTCAAACTTAAAATAAAACAAAATAATAAAAATGTTAAAGTGCAACAAATAAAATACTGTGAAAATAAAAACGTGGAACTCAATGAAACATGCACTAACTCTTTGAAGTCTCGGATTGGACCAAGGTGACCCACTGTTGTTTTGAACTTGGCGACAGTAATTCATGGGTTTGGGTTGCATGGGTTATGGTCCTATCATAGAGCATCTCCTTTCAAGTTGCATTGATGCAACGTCAACCTCTTCATATCGACCAAAACCCCACTAAATTTTCCCTTCGGGCTGTCTCGCGATTTAAGAGTTGCAACATCAGCCTTCAGGGACTCCAAGGATTCAAGCTTCGCAGCAATTACTTCTAATTGAGTAGCAATCGGATCAGGGGTGTTTCCACTGTTGTCGCTAGAGCCGTTTCGGGTCTGCACCATGTTGAAAATTTCCCGGCAATGGAACCAGTTGATAGAGCCTAAAGTCAACTTGCTTGATTAAACAAGAAAACAGGATCAAGATAGCCCAATTTGAGAGGGCATTCACCAATACACCGAACACTACAAAATCAAAATAACTAGACTCCCTAAATATTCAAGAACTCAAAGTATTTAATACTAGTGGAACAAGAGGGACTACTTTACATTTGTAACTGCTCCACTTCCCCACTAAGCCCTCTTAGCCTATTGTTGTTGACCAGGTCATGCAGGACCCACAAACTGGATTTGGGAGGCCTGGACCTGACCCAATCCCCTTGGATACGTATCAGATAGTTTGTTGTTCCCAAAGAGATTCTACTATCCAACTCAAGTATGTTCTTGATGCTTAAAATTTGGTGGTCGAATAATTTTAGGTCTCGAAGATGGTTATATTGACATTTTAGAGTTAAAGCGCTTCCTAAGGTCATAGGTCTTAGACATGCCCGTTACTTTTCTAGGATAGTCTTCCGCACTCCGCAAAGGATTCTACTATCCCAACTCAAGTATGTTTTTGATTTGCTTACTTATATAATACATTAGGGTTAGGCCCATTAACATTATGATTCATGATATGCTTACTCATAAATCTTAGATGTGCTCGTTATTTCTCCACAAGGGATTCTACTATCCCAACTCAAGTATGTCTTGATATGTTTACTCATATGTTATATTAGGGTTAGGCCTATTAGCTTTAGGGTTCATGATATGCTTCCTGTCTTGGTATTTCTCTCCTACCCACTCACAATCTCGAGCATACCACCATTGTACCTCCATCCAAGCATCGATTCTCCATTTGTGATAATTCTCCATACGATCCACTCCTCTTAATCTCTGCCATTCATTTAATCAAATTTATTTTTCAAAATTGATATAATATTTTACACTAGCAAGGTATAATAGGAATACCTATTTTATTCCCAAAAAAATTCCAATCGAAGTTACCGACAAGAAATTAACTCATTGATTTTATATAAAATGTTGTACCAAACTTAAACATGTTCAACAACGATGGCACATGCAACACGTGGTGAGAAATGATGATAATATCACATTTTTTCATTCAAATATACCTATTTTTATAACTAGTTAAAGTCATAATGGCCTAATCAATATTAGTAACTAATTAAGAATTGTTGGGTTAGTGGGATAAAAAACGAGAGGAGAGGGGTCTGGGTCTAGGAATGAGTAGTTATGTGGTTGGGCAGTGGAAAATGGAAAAGTTGATTCATCGAAGGTTACATGGCGGGAAAAGATTTTGGTGTTGGACAAGTCGAGGCAGCGGTAGCCCCGATAGTGTGAGGGGTAATTGAGAAATACACAAGTAGATGGCTGGGGGTCTAACTTGTGGTGGCAGGTGTTCATTAGATTAGGGTAACAAGCACACCCAAAAACTCTAAGGTGATCCTAAGTGGGTTGTTTAAGGTAAAAGGCGGAGAGAGGTGTGCAGTAATCTAGTAATTTGGTAGGGAGTATATTATGAAGGTAGTGGAGGTATGGAGAGCTTCAACCCGACACAATAGCTCTGATACCATATAAGTCTTATGGAATCGATGATCTTCATTGAATACAATAGGAGAAATATAAATATATATATACACCATATACAAGATGGTTTCCTAATTAACTATGAAGTAAAATAAGGAATACACTAATTACAAGATAATCTAAATAATACAAAAGATATCCATGTGGATATCGATTAATAACATATACCTTTTTGGATCCCAGCATACTCATCCTTTAATCATGTTATTTCAGGTTTAAAGGCGTACACCAATGCAAAATCCTCAACATCCACAATTTTGCATAAGGAAGTTTCTTCATCCATAAATGAGTTTGAGGACGATGATGAAATTGCTGATCAGTTTTATGATGCAATTTCTGCTTATTCCTCCGCATCCTCATCATCATCAACATCAGAAGAAGAAGAAGAAGAAGATGATGATGATGATAATGATGATATTGATAGTGATTATGATGATGCTCAGCATGTCAGCAAGGTTTTGTTTGCTTCCTTTATGATTCAACTTACATCAATTTGTATTATTTGCGCATGATATAGCTATTTTTTGTATACTTCTCATTAATAGGTAGTTTTTATGTACTTAGTTTCAAATGAATAAATTGTTTTAATGCTACTCTTCTGAACTTTACTAGGGCCAGAGTATGAAACAGACAGTGTCCTGCTTGAATCAAAAGAGGAACCCAGGTGTCTACTTTTTTATTTGCGCAACTTATAAAGGGGTCAATATTTTATCTTAAACAGGTCAACCTATCAAAGTCTCTCTTTGATGCATACAACCTCCTAAATTGTTTTTATTCAAAGATTTGTATTCGTCTTGTAATATATTGTTTTATAACCATGAATAACTCAAAAGATGGACAAAGATGTTTGTGGGTTGACCCAACTGCCTCATTTCGACCAGAATCGAATCTGTTTTGACTGGCTCAACAACATGCTTATCATGCCAAATCTACAAGATTATAATATCTGCACCATGGTGGTGTTTTTACAATCTTGATTAGGTTATAATGTTTTTGTAATATTTAGCTTTAACTAAAAATGCTTAATGTGTATCTTTTTCATATGATTAGATGCTGATGGCAATAATCAGTTAGATCCGCTCGCGTCTCCAATTATTCTTGGTTCTAGCCACTTTTGTGGTTCTATGCGTGAAGGGAAGAGTGAGACTGATACCAATTGCTGGATGTCTCCAAGTGGTAAAGGATTTATGATAAGAGGAAAGACATACTTTAAAGATAGTACTAAGGTGAATTTATTATTTGTCTTTTGTGTTATTAAGGATACTTTAAAGATAAGAGGAAAGACATACTTTTGTGTTATTTGTCTTTTGTGTCATATGATTGTATGCATGTTTTAAAAGTGTTTATAGCAACTCGAAGGAGGATCACATAATTAGTTGATTAAAGCTAATGATAGCTACATAATTTACTGAGTTTACATTTATCTGAATACTTGGTCTTCTAGCAATAGTCACAACCAACATAATGTATACTTTCAGGTTTGTGGAGGGGATCCCTTTTTGAAGCTTATAGCAGTTGATTGGTTCAAAGTCAATGATCCGGTAGGTAAGGTGGCGTTACATCCCAAATGTCTTGTCCAGGTATTCTAAATTTTTTCATCTAATCTTTCTGCATATACTTAAAACTAATGCAAATTCGTTATGCATTAATGCATGATTGCAATTTCTAGCATCAATGTCTTCATAAGCATCTAGCCTATGCTGCAATTATTTGTTTATGATATAGACTTGACAATTTTGCCTCATTCACTTAATGGGTCAAATGGGTTGAGTGGTCAAAAGAGTACGAAATCTCCCACTTATGTTTTTAATGCATACAACCTCCTCAATTGATTTTGTTAGAATATTGGGACTGAAAACACACACTAGTTAAGGGGAACAGCCCTTGACTCTTTCATATTGAATAAACAAAGAAAAACTTTTTTTTGATGCATACAATTACATGACTCGTATCCTTTTATAGCCAATTGTCCACTTGTAAAACCTACTAACTTATCTAATAGTGCAACTAGGCAACTACCTTATCCGTCTAGAACGCAACTAGCCAACTACCTTATCCTTCTAGAAACAAATAACAGACTCAAAATAGTAAAAGTTGGACGAAACAATTTCAGTCCGTATTTTAATCTATATGACCCATATAACTTCTAATCCACAGTTAGGATTAAGCCCAACAATCACCCCCTTAATCCTAATGTAGTCTTGCATCTTGTCTAAAGTAGGGTTGGATTATCATCATGCCATCCTATCAAATTCGCTTCCTGCTCCTTGTCATTCTCCTTTTCTTCCACTTGGTACACTCATAAGCAAAGTGCCCATGCTCTCCATATCTCTCTCAAGATCATCACTCCATCCAATATTTGTGTTGTGGGCTCCGATCCATCTTGGGTCGGGCCCTGGAATAGTCGAAGACAAGCTGCAGATTAGGGTTGGGGGCGGCTGCCGGGGAACACTGCTATCTGCCTGGGAAAACTGCTATCTCAAGATCATCACTCCATCAAATTTACTTTGTTTGATGTGTAACTCATTGGTTCCGTTGTCGGGGAACACTGCTATCTGAGGTAATCCTAACACTCATATGACCCTATTGCCACTTAGTTGGCCACCATCTCTGCCAAGCTTGACGCCATAGTGTTGCAACTGAGGAGTGATGTTGTGACGCTCAAGATCGTGATGTTTGGAACACACGTTCGATGTAACAATCATGTGGAATCATGTTTGGGAAGGAGCTTGAACTTCTGGTATCGAGCCTCTATTATCTACACCAACACTGAAACGAGTCACACTTCCACTACCATCTCCATTACTAATTGTCACACCACCAGCCCCAATGCCCACACTAGCAACCAAACATTTTGGTCACATCCCAACGGGTGGTCCGAAGATGGCTAGAAAACATAGGCAATACAATTGATGGTCATAAAAAAAACGACACAACCCCGGTTGAAAAGAAGGAAACCAAGCGAATGTGATTGTTTTCTTTCCCCAAGCTTTTGCTTTTGCACCATGAGACACCGATCAAATTGGTTGTCGTGAAACGCGAATGGCGCCACCTTGGCCATCCATTAGGACTTTTCGAAATGTTGTTGGACCTGAATGCCGCTAGACCTATTAGCAGGTTAAAATCCAGTAGCTGCTTGAGGGCAAGTCACTTGTCCAAGGAGGATCCACTGATAGAAACCCGAGCTGTTGCGGGTCTGGTCGTAGCCGACCAGAAGCGAAACTAGGCGCGGGCTGACCTAGTCTAATATGCTAGTTACCCATGTTCTAGGTAGTATGGAGGGAAATTCGGGACTGTTGTTAACTGGTTTAATTCAATAGAAATAGAAAGAAATAGGGACATCAGGTTGCCTTTGTTTTTCGTCTGGATATCTTTGATATTATCATTCATGTTTAGGGCTATAAAAGAACTGAACCGAACTGAATGAAGCCTTGTTCATGTTCGTTCATTAAGAATTCAACGTGTTCACGAACACTAACCGAACAAAAATTCTTGTTTGTGTTCGTACATAAAGATATTGAACCTATTTATGAACTATTGACGAAAGTTCACGAACACTAACCGAACAAATCATTAACACAAATAGTTATATACTATTTAAAGTTAGGCACTTGACATAATGATCACATACATGATTATGAACGAACATATTCCATAGTGTTTATGAACATAAACAATTTGTGAAGTATAATATTAGGTTAATTAATAAGTAAGAATTACAAAATATATAAAATTTAGGTAGATTAATTAAAATTAGAAGTTATAAAATTTTTAATGAACAAACAAACATAAACGAACGCACAAGAATGAATGTAAATGACCATAAACAAACACCTTACTGAACATTCACTCACACAATTGCATGAACGAGGGCTTTGACAGTAAACAAACGAAATTTCTTGTTTGTGTTAGTTTATTTATTAAACGAACGAACATAAATGAACTTTCCGTCGAATAGCTCACGAATTGTTTGCTGAACATTCGGTTCGTTTACAACCTATTAATGTTTATATAAATAAGAGTACGATCCCTACTCGAAATGGGTCACCATCCCTTAATATAGTAATTAGAAGTGCAAATCCTATGAGGGTGATACGAACCCAATGTCTGGATTGGGTTATTATGGATCAGGTTTGACATAATTGGAGTTGACAAGGGGAAACAAGTTGGAGGGAAAGCAATATTCTAAAGTAAAGGAAATGGGGAGTGACCCACGACATCAGGAAGTGGGAATTACACCCCATAACTGTTCCCACGTCTTCTTAATTTAAGTAGCTGGTTCCTGCATATTCTATTTTCTTAGGCTAGATTATATGTTTATATGGTTGCCTTGGGCTGAATTTTGGTATAATTCCACCTTTCATGCGTCTACGGGTACCACTCTCTTTGAAATGTTTATGGGAGGCACCCTCATTTGGTGTTTCAGTTTGTTCCAGGTGAAATTCGTGTGGACAGTTGCTAAAGAGCTTCAGGCCCGTGATGAGACTCTAAAACAACTCAAGATACATCTTTCTAATGCTCAAGGAGCAATGAAGTTACAAGCTGACAAGAAACGCCGGGACATCTATTTTTCGGTTGGAGAATTGGTATATGTCCGATTGAAACCTTACCGTCAACTTTCAGTTGCTTAGAGCACCCCGTGCCAATAGCAAAGAGACTTAAATCGTTTCAAAGAGGGTAAGAACCCAAAATGACCCCAATAGAAGATAAATGAACTAAATGCAAGATATCAGATCGTAATTGGATATTCTAGCCAACCAATAACCTGTTTTTGCGCTTCGATAGTTGCCCATCCCAAGTATAAGAAGGAATCTCATGTCCCTGTTGCAGCTTAGTGAGGATAGTAGCTAAATAGTTGCCCAACAATAATGGTACACAGGAAGAATAATGCATAGTGAAAAATGCCAGCCCTGGAACTCTCGACAACCCATCAGCCACCTTATTTTCAATTCCTCGCTTGTAGGTAATCTCATACGTGTAGCCCATGAGTTTAGCTAACCAAGGCTGCAGTAAAGGAGTATTGACCTTTTAGGTGAGCAGGTTTTCAAGCTTTTCCGATCGGTGCGAATCTCAAACCATTTAGGAATAAGATAATGATGCCATTGTTTGACAGCGAGCAATATAGCCAACAATTCTTTATCATAAACGGATAGAGCTTGTTGTCTCAAGGAAAGAGCCTTGCTGATGAAAGCAATAGGATGATTATCCTGCATAAGGACAACCCCCAACCCTTTCGAAGAAGCATCCGTTTCCACTACATAAGTCTTATTAAAATCTGGGAGAGCAAGTACTGGAGCTGTTGTTAAAGTTTTTTTTAGACAATTAAAAGCTTGTTGAGCTTCATCCGACCATTCAAAAGCATCCTTACACAACAAAATAGTTAATGGTCTAGCTATCATCCAAAAGGATTTGATAAACCTTCGATAATAGCCAACTAAGCCCCAAAACCCTCGTAATTGTTTAACATTTGTGGGAGAAGGCCATTGCTTGATTGCCATAATTTTTGTAGGGTCAGTGGACAAACCCCAGCTAAAATAATATGACCCAGATATTCCACTTGAGAACTGGCAAAGGAACACTTAGATGTCTTTGCAACTAAACTGTTTTGTCTCAATAGCAGGAGAACTTGCTCCAGATCACGCAAATGTTGTTCCATAGAAGAAATTTACACTAGAATGTCATTGAAAAATACTAAGGTACATTTGCGCATCAGCTGTTTAAAGACTGTATTCATTAAAGATTGAAATGTAGCTGGTGCGTTGGTGAGGCCAAATGGCATCACCATAAATTCAATCAGCCCTTGATGAGTGCGAAAAGCAATCTTGTGGATATCAACCTCATGCATCCGCACTTTGTGGTAACCAGCTCTTAGATCCGGCTTCGGAAAAACCATCAGTTGCCCAAGTTCATCCAACAGTTCTACAATGAGAGGGATGGGAAACCGATTCTTAATAGTGGCTTCATTTAATTTTCGGTAATCAACACAGAATCTCCAACCGCCATCTTTCTTTCTTACTAACACCGTTGGTGAGGCAAAAGCACTTTGACTGTTACAGATCACCACTGAATCCATGAGTTCTTGAGTGAGTTGTTCCAAGATATATTTTTTCCCATCTGGATAACGATAGACTTTCAGATTTATGGTAACCGATTCATCTTTTAATACAATCTTATGGTCACAAGGGTGATGTGGAGGTAAAGACGTAGGAGTCATAAACACATCACTATAGGCCTGCAATAGAGAATCCAATAAAGTACTATGAACACCCTTATAAACAATAGTTTCATGCTTTGTAAACTGAATAGTTGGGCGCCTGATAACGTATTTGACTGGTCCAACAAATGAACCATCTTTGCAAAAGTGCACAGAGTAGCACGATTATTAGTTGTTACCTTTAATACCAATTCGTGATCTCCCACCTTGAATTGCATAGTCAGATCTTTAAAGTTCCAAACAATGTCATTCAAAGTTTGTAACCACTGGTGAACCAATTACCTTGCCTAAGCCAACTAAATTCTTCACACAGCTTGCTACAAGACAATTTGTTACCGTCAGCTACGGTGATATGCATAGGATCCACTTCCTTAGTTGGACACTACATCTTAATAGCCAAATTTTCATCCAAAAAATTGTGTGTGGAGCCCGAATCAATGAGTATATGTAAGGGCTTAGTACCAATTGAACACGTAACTTGCATAGTTGAGTAAGAAGCTGCCCCCATTAAGGCATGCAAAGATATTTGGGGATTCTGCACCACCTCACCACTTATTTCTAACTGATCCAACTGAGTGTTCTTTGCGACATCAACAGTATCCATTACATCAATAGATAACAATTGTTTTCCTTTACATTTATGCCCCGGAGTAAACTTCTCTGTGCACCCAAAAACATTCACCTTTCAACCGTTTCTCCTCAATCTCTTTGGGAGATAATCGACGTATAGGTCTGGCTTTAATAGGAGGAGGGGGTAATAATGGAAGGTTGGCAGCACTGGTTGTAGGTAAACTCTTTGGAAAGGAATCATTACATTTAGAGAAGGTTGAAGAATATGTAGGCTTAGTTGACTTGTTCCACATATGTGGTTGGGTCATTAACATAGCCTCATCTTGAATTCTAGCCGGCATATAAGCCAGTGGTATATTCTTAGGCCTTAATAGTCGCAAAGGATAGCCAATTTCGGGTTTAACAGCTCTTAAGAATAGACTCGCAACATATTCATCACAAATTGACACTTTGGTTAAGGCTAAATCAAAGGCTTGATAAAGTTCTTGTAAGGTTCCGGTCTGTCTTAAGTGTTAGAAGTTAATCCTAATTGTGGTCATATGTGGAAGTTTAGGGGGGAGAATCGTCAAGAGTCTAAAGATAGGTTTGTTTTATGTAGTAAGTTTTAATTAGCTTTATTTAAGGTATTAGTGTTTATGTTTTTGGCTGTGAATGGGCTGTCATTCCGAGAGGGTTAAAAAGGCTCGCTTGCAAACACTTAGAAGTGAGTTGGAAGCAATGAAGATGACTGAAAAAGAGACTATTGATGAATTTGCAGGTAAGATTAGTGGGCTACAATCAAAGTATAAAAGTCTTGGATCTTCACTTGATGATGAGATAGTGGTGAGAAAGTTCCTGAATTCCATGCCAAAGAAATATTTGCCAATCGTTGCTTCGATTGAGCAATACTCGGAGATATAGAAAATGGCATTTGAGGAAGTGGTGGGTCGACTTAAAGCTTACGAGGAGAGGGTAAAATCCCAAGATGAAATTGAAGGTAGGCAAAGTAAATTGATGCTCACTTGTAATGATGAACATCCTAAACCAAGAAATGGTAGTGATTATCAACAAGGTTATGGATGGGTTAATCGGGATGGAAGAGGTCGTGGTAGAGGCCGAAGTTTGGGAAGAGGAAGGGGTCGTGAGAATCGACCCGGTTCAAGAAATGATCAACGAGAGACAATGGGAGAACGAGACAAGTCATGGGTTCAATGCTACCGATGTGAAGAGTTCGGACACTTTGCATATGAGTGTCCCAAGTCAAAACCAAAGCATGAGGAGGCCAACTTAGTTTGTGAAGATGATGAGCCAACTCTACTTTAGAGAAGGAAGACCACATTAGGATTAAGGGGGTGATTGTTAGAAGTTAATCCTAATTGTGGTCATATGTGGAAGTTTAGGGGGGAGAATCGTCAAGAGTCTAAAGATAGGTTTGTTTTATGTAGTAAGTTTTAATTAGCTTTATTTAAGGTATTAGTGTTTATGTTTTTGGCTGTGAATGGGCTGTCATTCCAGCTGTGTTTGAGTGGAGTTTTCATTAGTAATTAAGGTTAGGATTAGTATAAAATAGGGTCATTGTCTAAGAGTTTTTTGTGTGGTTTTTATTCAATAAAAAGAAAAGAGTCGTGGGTGTGTTTTCCCACAAAAATGCTGCTGTTTTTTTTGTTTTTTTGATCCAGTTGTCTAACATTAAGGATGCTAAATGTCACGGAGTGATTTATTCGACTCTCGTGCAACACTTAGACTTGATCTAAGTTCAACCTTTCGTGACCCAAACGATGTAATAATTCAAGTAACAATGCGGAAGCGTTTGCAAGCGAATAATACAAACAAACTTTGTATTGCTTACAAGGATGACTACAAGAGTGTTTACAAGTATTACACAAGACTTGTAAGTGTTTTTGGGTGCCTACAAATCTGCACTTCATCACCTATTTATACTAGTTTATGGATCTAGATCTCTTATGATCTAGATAATTCTAACTAAATATCTTGGATATTTACAAGGTTATATCTAGATATTTCTATGACAAATATCTATGATATCTCAAGGCTTTTCTAGAGCTTTCTTGACAGCTCTAAGTCTTGATAATTCCAGGCCTTTCTTGGCCATTTTAGGGTTGTTCCCGAGTGCTTAATTGCTGCTACGTTGGTCCGGGATCGTGTGGGCTGTTCCGGAGACTTCAGGGCAGCTCTAACCGCATCTATATGTGTCCAGAAACTTCCGGAATCCGAGTAACGCGACTTGAATTTAAGCGGGTCATGACATAAAGCTCCCATAGCATCTTGCCCTAGTACTAAGGCAAATCGTGTTGATAAGAAACTCTTGTATACCGACCACAACATTCCAGTTATGGAATCACCACGCGATTTCACAAACGATTGGTGCCATAAAAGAGCTATATCTTCTAAATGAATGATAGCATACCTGACTTTCGGTTGCTCAGGTGTTTCATCTACAACAAAGAAGTGTTCAACTCTACATAACCATCCTTCGACGTTTTCACCGTTGAATTTGGGGAATTTAATCTTCGTGAGCCGATTATTGCTCTGGTTACCTGCTGAATCACCACTAGCACTGCTGCTATCATTGCCATGGCTGTTCTTGTGTATCTCCGCCATTTGTAACTTGATCGACTCCATATCATTTAAATTCTTCATAGTTGCAGCTTTAATCACTTCTAATTCCGACAAATTCCGTCCAGTTGTAGTTTCTCATCGAATCAAGGATGCATCATGATCTTGTACTCGCTGTTCTAACCATCCTCGTCTAATGTAGCTTCGTTTCAGTCAAAGATGGTATGATTCCGATCAAGAGTCTCCAAAAGGATTCGAAGGCTCTGATACCAATGTTGTGAATGGTTTGGGAAAGAAGAAGGAATTCAGAGAAGAAGAGACATACTCAATTCTGTTGGTTCAGGCCCCTTTGACTTACACACACAACACACACAATTGAACGACTTTTCTGTATATTGAAATTCAAAGATAACAATGCTCAAATAAAAATACGTAAACTAAGAGATATTAAATAACAAAAATAATGAATAACTAACTTCATAATTTCCTCCATGATCTCCTAGTGGGTCGGTGATCACCAATGATTTCACGACCGGATCGGATCGGCCGGTCCGCCCGGGGTTCGGCAAGGTGACCGATCCGGTTGTATATGATTCGTTTAGTGTTGAAATACTCGGCCGGTCGGAAGCGAGTGTACGGTCAAACCGGAAAAACGGTCGGCGGTTGGATCGGTTCAAGTGTAGGTAAAGAAATGCCATAAGAAAAATCAACCTCATCCCGTTAGATTTGAGTGTAGCTTTAGCATTTCACTAACTTTTGTTCCCGGTCGGCGGTTGGTGCTCAAGAGGTTCTGCTTCTCTTTGTCGTCAGCTCCGGAGTAGGTTGCATCTTGCCGGAGCTGCAGAGGTGATTTCAAGAGTAAAGAGAGTTGAAGGGATGGACTTATTTGTAAAATGAAAAATAGAAAATGGTTTTTCTCTTTAAATATTGAGTATTTGAGTCAATTTTAATGTTTGACAGCTTTGCATTTACTGTATTGCAATGACATGTCCTGTCATTGTTTGTCATTATTTTGTATATTAATTTACTAGGCTTTTGTTTGTGTTTTTTTTAACTTTTGTATATTTAGTTTAAGTTTCTTTTTAAATTACTTATAATATCATCCGGTTCATATAAACGGTCCGACCGGTTGAACCGGTCCAACCAGTGAATCTCTAGAGTAGCCGGTTCGCTCACCGATCCGGTTTTAAAAACATTGGTGATCACTTTCCACACTTTGACTCCACATCCTCCGGTCAAACCAAGTTAACTAAACCCACGTTTTAAATCAAACTTAGAGCATTCATAACCCATTTCCCATCTTTATCCATATAATTACACTATAAATCACTACTTTTTCTCTCTTCTTTTCAATTAAATAATACTTTTTATATCTTTATCATTACTTTTTTCTCTCTCCTTCACTCACAACCACTTAAAATATATTAAAAACATTATAGAGTTTTGAATAGTGTTTCCCAAAAATACAGATTAAATAGTAAATTTCTCATATCCTTCACTCACAACCACTTATAACCATACCATATGTAAGGCCCCGTTCCCGGGACGCCTACAGTTGGTCATTCATCGCACATAAAACATATAATTACATTTGCCTTAGGAAAACATTGCAGCGGAAACATTCAAAAATGACATCTCATTTCTTTATAATTACTTTTGCCAAATAATACATCATTATCCGGTTACAAAATACATGTTTGCATTACATCACAAAAACTTTATAAATGGATGCCATCCCAAAAAGAGCCGAGTAGTCTTGCCGTGCCATCCTCAGCAACATTACCTGCCAACTGGAAAACATATAAAAAGTCAGCGTTGCTGAGTGAGTTCTAGTTTTATTATAAAACATACTATACTTTCATATAAAAACCATTCGTTACTTTAACATGATCACACATCATACATACGCATAGATAATATCATTATTATCTTCTTCATTCATTCTTTCGTTCATTCGTTCCATTTAACTTTACTTGCGCATCGGACATCATCCATACCAATACCATATGCTACACCCCAATTAGTCTCAGCTACCGGGCCGAAGTCAATAAATGAACAGCTAAACGTATGCCACGGTACTAGGGGTAACCGATCAGTTTTAGCTACTGGGCCGAAGTCAATAAATGAACAGCTAAACGTATGCCACAGTACTAAGGATATCTGATCAGTCATAGCCACTGGGCATAAGTCAATAAATGAACAGCTAAACGTATGTCACAGTACTAAGGGTAAGCGGTAGAGGTTCTACATTAATGGTCAATCACAAAGAAGGACCCGTTATCCGATGCATGCAAGACGTGTCATTTCTTTCCACTACATAATACTTCATTTCATTCATCATAATACGTAAAGCCATAAGAAAGATAATCATACATCATAATAAGGAACATATCATACACATTCATCATCATCATACAGGGCAACATCATACATACGTAACATGCATAAACATGCAACATCATCCTCATCATCATGCCCTACATACTCTCTAAGGCCATAATAGTCATCTTACATGCTCTTACGAGAAACTTTACGTCAAAACTTACATCTGCACTTTCCCCCGAAAGCCAGAAGTCTAACTACACTTTTCTTCGGGTGCAACAGCTCTATTCGTGCGTATGGACACCCTTCAGTCGCATGGCCTCCATGCGACTGAACATCATGCGATTGAACTCATGCGGATGAACATCTATGCGAATGAACACCTAGTCGTGCGTATGGACCTTATGCGGATGGAACTAATGCGAATGAGCACCTATGCGACTGATCTAATGCGAATGAACTCGTGCGACTAAGCACTTATGCGACTAAACCCTCAGTCGTGCGATCCCCACGCGACTGGACTCCCAGTCGTGCGACTGAAGCCTTAGTCGTGCGACTGAAGCCTTAGTCGTGCGATTGAACCCTCAATCGTGCGAATGAATCCCAATCGTGCGAATGACCCTCAATCGCCTCTCATTCGGCCGTATGGCCTCCATTCGGTCGCCTAGCCCTAGCTGATGCTGAATGGAGTTTATCCCGAACCCAATCTGCCATTTTCGGCCTCCAAGCTCATCCAAACCCATTCTAAGCCTAAATTAACCCTCCTGGACCTTAGGGATGCATACCATAACACCATACAAGCACACACAAGCCCAAAAACATACACGAAACGCATCACACACATCACACCCAAATGGGTCAAACACACACACATACAAAAACGGGTTTTCAATGCTTTCCAGCCCCAAAATCGGTTGAAAACAAGTAAAAGTGGGGTCCTAGAACTCACACAATCGAGCACAACGTCAAGGGCTTCGATTTGGCTTGCCACACGACGAGTTTGGACACCCGAATCACCCGAAACACCCCTTTTTCTCTTTTTCTCCTCTTTTCTCTCTTCTCTTCTCTAATATGGCTGAATTTTGTGTATGGGGGAGAGGGTAAGGGCTGCCCTCTCCCTTATATACTCCGCTCGCCCGACTTTCTTTCGTTGGCGAGTTTGGTCCCTCGACTTTGGACTTTATTTTCCTTTTCTTTCTTCGCCGGCTTCAAAATAAGAAATATCCGGGTGTTACACCATATAATATAGGGAATACACTCACATAAATTTAGGAAACGGGCTGTGAATGCTCTTAGATGACCCATTTTCTAACCCGTTTGACCCGAGATAAACTTGAATAACCCAACAATCACCCCCTTAATCGATGTTTGTTCATACCACTTTCTTCACCGTAACGTTGAATCACCTTCTTCTTGAACCATCTCAACCTTTCCTGGACACCCGACCTTCACCTCGATTACATCCAAAGTCTTCTCGGTTTAACCCGAATAAAGCCCACCACACTTGTAACATGTAACATGGCATCCCGCTGGAACCGTTCATTAACATCTTGACTTTTCATGGATCAACGACCTCTTCCCCGGTCCACATCCAAAGCCACCCGATTTGAACTCCTACGCCATAATGTTAACACCGTGTAGTTTCTCCAATTTCTTTCTTTTTCTTAACATCCCATGACCTTTTTTTGATCACCCTTGTTCAAAGAGGCCTCTCCACTGACAAAGAAAACAAGATCACACCATCTTTAACGCTTTCTTTTATCTAGCAAACGAACCATTTTCTGTCAAACCAAGTTAATTAAACCCACGTTTGAAATCAAACTTAGATGACCCATTTTTTGACCCGTTTGACCCGAGAACAAACTCGAATAACCCAACAAATTCATCATATGTTTTTATTCCTTGCACAGTGCGGTATATAACGAATGGGTAGTCAAGTCGTTACTCATCAGTTACAACAATTACATTCTTAACCTCACACATTACTACAATTACAATTTGACCCCCTGCACTATGCACTTTCAAACATACATGCAACACAAGGCATTCGGTATACTTGCATTTGCTTGCGACAAGTCCTAGCGTTAGTATGAGTTTGTTGACCTTGTAAGGGAGAGGGATCATAGGGTGGGTGGGGGGTGGGTGGTGGTTAAGGAAAATGTCACTCTACCGGTACAATGTATCGAGCGATTGTGATGAAGAGATAAATGCTCCTTTTGACCGCAAACGATGGATAGCCAGGCCCCAGTTCCCTGGTTAGGGTATCCTTTATTAAGCTAGCCAAGTTTTTGAACGAACTGCTATTTTGAAACGTATACATGAGTTTAATTGAAAAATAAAATAAAGGGTAATCTCTGGTTCTAGGCTTCTAGCTCTGCAGGTTCTAGCCCGTTCGCCAAAAAGACTCGGTCATAGGAACTTAGACCGCCTACGCGCTCTAGCTCTGCAGGTTCTAGCCCGTTCGCCAAAACCACCTCGACCGGATCAGAGTAAACAACAATGTCGAATCAGGTATGACAAAAGAGAGAGAGCACCTGACATATCTACAAAGACATCCACGATTTCGTTCTCTTTCATCTTCTAGTTTTTTAACTCGCTCCTCAGGGTTTGTAGACGTCCTTTCTGAACTAGATCTGCAACTAGGTATCGAACTTTAATTGAATCCCATATCTCTTACGCACTTGGATGTTGAGCAACTTGTAACCGAATGTCTTCTGGCAGTGTTTGGAAGATCATTGCTTTTGCTGTAAAGCCCTTCTTTAAAATTCCCACGTGGTATAGTTCGATTTAGTCAAGACATTGAAGGGACATGTTCCCTTCCTCATGAATTGGTACCATTGCATTGCTTGGAGGTTTTTCTGCCATACTTTCTTTCTGTCCTTGCTTTAATCTTGCTACTTGCTAGAATTATTAGCTGATTGTTTGCTTGCTTCTTGTGAATTTTTTGCTTCTTGCTGTCACTTGCTTCTGATCTTGTGACGCTTGCTACCGAACTTGCTTTATTCTTACTTCCTGCTGGTCTTGCTAATTACCTGCTTTAATCTTTATTTTTCTTGCTTTAATCTTGTTGTTTTCTTGTGTTCTTGCTGCCTTTCTCTCTTTCTTTCGTGCTTATCTTGCTTTATTGTTTATTTCTTGCTACTCTTCTTTCTTACTTTCTGGTTATATAACATGCTGAACTTTCGTGCTGTTTTTTTTGCTTAAAGTTGCTGTTCTCTGGCTGTTTCCTTTCTTGCTTCATTCAATCAAACAGAAAACATTTTGTCTTCTTTAATGCTGTTGCTTTTGATCGAGATCTGCTACTTGTTGCTTTCGAACCCACCCAAAGTGAGAGTGTGCGCTCTGACACCAAATGTTAGGATATTAGGACAGAATTAACACACCGTTTAAGGGGAACAACTCTTGACTCTTTCGTAATTGATAAGTGAAGAAAGACTTTTTTTCCCTGCATACAATTACATGACTCATATCCTTTTATAGCCAATTGCCCACTTGTAAAAATCACTACCTTCATCTAATAGTGCAACCAGGCAACTACCTTATCCTTCTAGAAACAAATAAAAGACTCGAAATTTTAAAAACTGGACAGAATAATTTCTGTCCATTTTCTCACCCATATGACCCATTAAACTTCTAGTCCACAGTAAGGTTTAAGTCCAACAGATTTATAGTTTTCAAAAAATTAGACCAAGTGATTCTTGTTAACTATACCCGGCCCATTTTGAAGCATACAAATAAGTTACTCCTTTTGACCTGGTACTGCCTGTTTTCTCAGCTCTGTAATGGACATATCATCATAAGATTACATTTATTTTTACTGCCATTATTAGACAAAAATCTTTGAGTGGATTAGTTCTTTTGGTCCATCTTCTTCGGCTCATTTGTGGCAAATAAACCATGGTTCTAGCCAATAAAAATCCAAGTACAGCTGGAAAATTACTCACTAAATATATTATCATCATGATAAATATGTTGCTATCACTTAGACATCATGTATGTTTCTCTTTCCCACACTTAATTAGTTTCTCTATCTATTAATCTTAACACGATTTCATTTTCTTCCTTACAGTCAGAAGCTGGGAAAAAACTTCCATTTGTCCTGGTCATGAACTTGCAGGTAATTAGTTAAACTTTAGCAAGAAACTTGCTAAACAAGTCATGAACCCTAATGACCTATAAATACTATAACTCTTTTAACTTCTTTAGCAAGTAACTTGGTAAACAAGTCATCATAGTTATAAAAAAAACAAAGTTGCAAAAGTTTACTAATTAATTAATAAGAAATGGTAACTACGCCTCTCAACGATTGCAACAATTACCTGGACCCCCCTTAGTTTATTCGGATCGGCGTTAATGGTTTGTTATAGGTGCATCGAGTTGGGTTTTTAGTAGGACATGGTCCACTGGGTATGCACACGCATCATATCCTTATAAACACGGGGGCGGTTACGGTACAAAGTGGGTTTTCCATGCGAAGCGTACGAAGTTCTTGTGTAAACACAGGGGCGGTTACGAAGTTCATCCTACTTGCGTGATATTCCACCCCCTAATTTCATTCCTCTTGCTTGATAATTCCACCCACTTGCGTAATAATAATCACACAATTGAAATCCTTCTTGCGTGATGATTCCGCCTCCACTTTGTACCAAAAAAACACTTTGTACCAAAAAAACACTATGTATTCTACATTTTCTCTGAAAACATAGTGTTGGATAGTGAAAAAGAGCAGGGACTAAAAATGTGATATACTTGTGCATCCATTGAAAAGAATTTGATAAATTTCAGGTGCCTGCTAAACCTAACTATAGCCTAGTTCTCTACTTTGCTGCTGATAATCCGGTAGCAAAGGACTCCTTGTTAGGAAGATTCATTGACGAGACTAACACATTTCGTGATTCAAGATTCAAATTGATCCCGAGTATTATTGAGGTACATATATACTTTTTATGTTCATTGTGTAGGTAGCAGTTTCGACTCATTTACCTCTTGAGTTGATTTTGGATTGTCCATGTTAACTTTATCATTGTAATGACTTGTTAATGCATATAACCATGTGATTCTGCTTGATTAAAAAAAATCTACGTCAATTTATAATGCATATAACCAAAATATGGACCATCAAAATCTTCGAAGTATAGGGGAATGGGTCAATGGATTAAGGGTCATTCAAAGTCTTCTTAATGCATAGAACTGTTTGATTCCGCTTTATTTAAGCTCAAATTATGATCATAATAGTATTGCTGTATAATCATAATCAACACATTAACTATTTATATAAAAAAAGTGGACAAACCAAAAGGGCCTTTAGCCTTGAAGGTATGTATTGAAGATGTTACTCCCTCTGAGGTTGAGGGTTCAAGTCCCATCTGAGAAAAAAAATATATAGAATTTAGGATTGAGTTTGTTGTTTCAAAAAGGGATATTGATAGAAAAAAAAAGTGTGGGTCAACCCAACCCACTAGCTTGCCACCTCTATTTTCTTGTTTTTGATGTTGTTTAGGACTCGTATCAAATATTGAGCAATAAGTTGTGTGACAGGGATATTGGATGGTAAAACGTGCAGTTGGAACAAAAGCTTGCCTATTAGGGAAAGCTGTATCATGCAACTATCTAAGACAAGACAACTTCTTGGAGGTAAATGACTTGACATGGGCTATAGTCAAATGTCCAAAATACCTGCATTGATAATGCTAAAATAGAAAAAACTTTGTGGATCAATGTTTGGATGTGAGTTTTGAAACTTATTATTTGGATTTGAATTATCAAAAGTAGAATCAGATTAAAACAATAATTTTAGATAATCCATAACCATTTTTATTCAAACACACATTTGGACACCCCTTATTCCCTGAATATCATAAAATGGGAAAATTTTGTTGACTTCTGTACAAAAGTTTATTTATATTGACACTTTGGTAAATTCTTGCTCAGATTGATGTAGACATTGGTTCTTCATCAGTTGCAAGGAGCGTCATTGGTATTGTTCTGGGATATGTAACAAGCATCGTTGTCGATCTTGCCATCTTAATAGAGGTCCACTCAATATGCCTAAAACTCCCTTCAATATAACAGAATCTTGTGTATTCCTTTCGTTTCTGTTGGTGATGGATAACTGATACGTAACCCAAATTATAGATATTAACCTTCATCTTAAGCTAGTGAAATTACAAAGATTTTTATCCAAACCTTGTGATCCTTGTAAGATTTAATTTGCAGGGTAAGGAACAAGAAGAACTTCCAGAATACATTCTTGGAACAGTTAGATTAAATAAAGTGAGGCTTGAGTCTGCTGTTCCTCTTGAATAAGCCAAGTTACCTTATTACCGTTTACCTTGAACTAGTATTTTTTTTTTATCTTTTGATGCTTGTAAACTCACGAACCCATCAATACCCTGCTAATAACGAGATCAAGTAAAACGTAGCTTGTGCCGAACATGTGATCTTCACGAGTTATTGGTAGGAAACTATGGAAGTATGATTCGAACTTGAGACCTCTGCTAGAGAGGAAAATAAGGTGTTTATCACTACACCACCCTTTGAAGGTTTTTTAACTAGTAAAATATCAAATTACCTTATTACTTTATCTTGGACTAGTGAAATATCAAACTCTTGTTTGATCATAACGGTTAAATCCAGTTGTATTACCTTAGGATTTTAGAAAATGTGGGGTTATTATTATGGATTTCTGTGATATTATGTAATGATATAATCTAAAAATTGATAATTATGATAACTCAAAAGGGGATTTTGATTCACAAATCTTGTCTTTCTTGTATTCTTTACTTTACTTTGTTCCTAAAAAGAAGAGTTTGTGTTGATTTGTGCTCTTCTCCCAAAGCCCCACGGTGGGTGAATGTCGTTTTCGATTTGTTATGGAAATTACTTTTCTCAAGATTATTTAACATGATAATAATATTATATGACCGTTAAAGTGTCAATCATATCATCAATTATTCCCTTATTATCTTTTAGCACTATTGTTTTTATATTATATAAAAGTTTGGATATGTTTCACTTCACAGTATCTTTGCCATACATGCATTGTATAGTTTACCATTAAGTTAATTAATCAAGTTCATCTCAACTCGATCTTAGAAACATGAAGGTTGGAACTCGATTAGCGCTTGATCTATCATTAAATTCATGCTCAAGCTTGACTAACTGATAGAAATTTTAAGTTTTTTATTCGCTCCATTGAATTATCATTATCTATTGCATGTATACACTATATTATCATTAATTTAAGCTCGGATTTTGACTTGATGAAATAATGCAAATATGTATACGAATAACATGTAACAACATATGAATTAAATTTGATAACAATGAATAGATGTATAATATATTTTTCATATTTTAAATCTATTTTATTAATTGTGAACTCACACAACCACTAAACCGACTCTTAAAATTATACTATTTGTCTATAGAAGACATGAACCTCAACCACTTAATAAATGCATCTTTTCAACACCTTGATACTGATGGCTACAAACCCCGTGGCATTTAAAGGAAAGAAAATCTAAAAGTAGAAATAAAAATATAAAGAATTAAATTAATAGTAGGATTATTAGTGGGAGTTGCTAGATTTTGTGGAAAAAGTTAAAGCTTGATTGAAGGATGTTTCCTTGTGTTACATGTACTTTCTGTGGTTTTTAAACTTGAAATGACACTACTTTAGAATCAATGCCATAGAAATTAATTTCATATTAAAAGTAAAGCCTCTAATTAATTTTAAACCCTACAAAGTGTAATGATTTTGATAGTAGCAAAATAAAATCCCCTATCCTAGCTAGACACGCTATCATAGGGAACAAAATAAACTTTTATTTTTTTAGACAAATATATACATTTTTTTACATAAACTTACAGATTTCATTGTGGGTGTAAATAGATGATCAAGTGATTGTTTAGGATTAGGGACTAAGCACTATTAGAAAAGTTGATATCATCAAAGAAGCATTACCAACTGTTAATATTCGTTAGAAAAAAATTAAATTAACAACTATCTTTCACGATCACCTAAGATATGAGAGAAAATCTAAAAATATAAAAAGTGAATGAAAATATAAAAAAGTTCTTTTCTGCTCCGAAGACTATTACTAACAAGATACCGGACTAATTGTAATAAAAATTAAAAAAAAAGGTTAGAGAAATGTACTTCTAACAATTATCGCTATTTCATAAATGATTGTGATCGGTTTCTGATGGAATTTAGGAGTAAGATTTCACAAAAGATTTTGTCTAGTACTTTTCAGTTGAAAACGAGGTTTTATGATTGATTATTTCTAAATTTCAAATGAGATTTTTTCCCAAATTTTTCAGTCGTTATAATTTTAAAATCACTGTAGTCGCTGATACTCCTTACCTACACACAACTTCTACTTTTACCGATGGAATTTTTCTGTCTAGCTAATTCAAGGGTAAATATAATGGATAAATAGTATTCAAAACAATCTACATAGTTGTGTTTAAGTTCTCTTTTTTAAAAATTACTTCAATCCTTTAATCCATTGGGTAATTGCATGAAGTTAACTCCCTTACATTATTTAATCAAAAGCTAACCATTAGGTTTCTGTTGCCAATTCAATAACTTTTAAGATTTAGGCATAAACATGAAAGAATAACTAATTAAGTGAAGATCAGTGTATATATGTTTTGCTGTTTTGAACGTATTTAACTAAAAAAACTTTTTTAAGAAAAAGAAAAACAATATTATTAGTATAAATACATATCTACGTGTATATTTTCATTAACATTTTACATCCTACAATCGTAAAATGCGGCACCTTAATATATAGCTAATAACCTAATTTTAGACTTACCAAGTTAAAGTTTCGACTGAACCGACCTAACCATGGTTTATTTTTGCTGGTTAACGGCTTGGTCCAAACTTATTTGTTGTTTGTTTCTAATATAAACCCGTATAATAACAATAACAAAAAAGTTTACTTTTCATAAAAATACTAGTCGGTGCGTTTTCAAGAAACATAATAGAAGATATTAATAAATTTAGTTGATTTTTTATTTAAAATAATAAGTTTACCAACTTTAATTTTTTTTTATTTGGAGTAGGTTTCATGTCCCTTTGAACTTTGATTTGATGTTAAAATAATTAACCAATGAACATTGAACAAAAACAATATGCCAAACAAACAAAATTATAACTACAAACAATGTATGAAATCAGTAAGATAAACCAATAATAAACATATTATATTTGATCAATTAATACTGGCATATGTTAGCCTATACACAAAATTCGTGAACGCTAATAAATCTGCAATCAACTAGGTATCTTCGTCTTAAATTGTTTTGTTTGTGTTCAATCTCATGTATGCATAAATGCATACACATTAGACTATTGACTCATGCGTTGGATGAGTAACATTGATAATTAAATACTTGTATTATCAAGTATTTAAGGATTACGGATTATGAAATTCATTTTTGTGAGTATAATAACGTGAAAGTAAATAATATAAAACTAAGAAAAATAAATTACCATAACAAATATATCTATTATTAGTTTTATAAATAATGTAAGTAATATAATCTCCAATTATATTTTACCATTAATGCATGTAACATGGTACTCTTGGAATCAATCGAACAAGATAAACAAGTACGTTTACATTTATAAAGTAATTGCTTTTTTGCATTACATACATTCACGAGGTTGTGTGAGGCATTTTCCCCACCACTATAAATTTGAGTTGACCTAACTTTTTTTCTAACGGCATTGTTTCGAAAGATAAAGAGTTATTTTAATCGGGTCCATCTGTTCGTTTTCCAGCCGGAACTGCACCCCAACACCCTCGGAGGAAACCCATCGCTGAAAAAACTCACTTGTTCAACTCTGAGCATTTTGCTCAGAGTAAAACTTGAACCCATGATCTCTCAATATTTACATATAAGAAAGACATCACCTTAACCAGTTAGCCTAATGATCATTAGTTTGAGTTAACCTAACTACTTAAAAAAATCGTCTAGCAAATTATTGAAAGCTACTTAATGATCAACCTTTATAAGATGGAGAGTGTTAAATAGATTATTTTCTCTCATAAGCTTTTAAAAACTACCTATGCAACATAAGATGTGATTAATTACATGATTGATTTATATTAGTTAGCAGCGTATTAATGAACTTAAATTTTTTTTTTGAAAAGTTATTAAGTTCAGAAAAAAATACAGCTTATTCAACACAACATCTATCAATACAAGTGAAAGAGAATCAGTTGAAATACTTGTAAGACAGATATATTTTTGCTTAGAAGAACGTCACATTTTTATTTAAAAGATTGAGCATCACATGAAGCATCGATAGTTACACCTTTACAAAACAAAATAATACAAAAGTGTTCAATTTTTTTGGTTTTTATTTATTTTGAGAAAAAAAAAGTAACAAAACTTAATTCGATCAGAGGAAACATATAACGTATAATAATTAAGTTTCACTATTTTATCTAGTTTTCTTTGAACTTTCTAAGGCATATGTGACATTTAATCATATAATATAGTTTAAATTACTTCCCAATATAAGATATGACATGACCCTCCTCAACAACTTTTACACAATACTAAATCATCAATGTTATATAATTACGATGTTACATCAACTAACGAGTTACACATGTAGTTGGCATGACGGATCAACATATGTCAACTTAACTACTTAAGTATAGAAAATTAGAACATTCTTGAAACGAGCGTCCACTTCATACAGGCTAACATAATTCAATTTTTTACTTTAATTATGCATCTTGTATTAAGTAAAATCTAATTATACTAAAATGACATTAATAACACTTAAATCCATCAGGGCGGATCCAGGAATTCTCGTTACAGGGGGCAAAATACAAACGGGTAAAAATGGCTCGGGTCAATGGAATGAAATGTCAAAATGATATAAAATGTTTTAATACAAATTCCAAAAACAAAATTCAAATAATTTCATTTGTAATTTTGGTAATACCATATTTTACATAAATTACAGAAGAGTTTATATTTATGATTTTTAACATAGAAAGTCTTAAAATATCAAACATCTTTTGAACCAATCCCCAATTCAATAATAATGTTTGAAAGAAAATTATTTGAATAACTTCGTTAACCATTACTATTGTAAATTTAGTTTAAAAAGCTTAAATGTATATACCTTAAGAAAAAGCTAGAATTTATCTATTTTACATAATTATTACCGAGTCACCCCTCTATCTTCCGGATGGATGAATTTTTTGATCTCATTCTATTGTTTCAAACTTCACCATTAGCTTAATACGAGTAGAATTTTACTGTTTATATTTGTTTGTGTTTGGTTCCGTTCGTCTTTTTCAATAATTGTTAAAAGAATCTTTACTTTTTCTCTTTATATTATATTTGGCCGAAAAGAGGAGAATGTTTATTCTGTTCACAACGAAGACATATTGTAATTTAAGAAGACCCAAAGGAAACTAAAGTGTAATACGTACATGTGAAAATATGATGGAAAAAATAATACCCACTCACCCGTCTTTCTCCTGACCCACCTGGCCCGACAAAGGAACAATTAACAAAAATTGCACTATTAATACAACTTTATCTTGACTAAAAAGCTCCAATACAGTATAAAAGTTCTATTTCATGATCAAATATTTTTCATATAAATGACAGTTATATTTCGGAACAAACTCATTTTAGATTTTAATAATTATATCACTTGTGTACTGTCGGTAGTTTAGTAATACTAGAATGGTACCTGCACAAAAGTATATTTTATTTTACATCCGACATGTGTTTTTATTTTTTTATTCTTATAGTAATTTTACAAGAGTATATTTTGTTTTATCTAAGCTAAAATTTAAAACACTAAATAAATGGTCTTTGTATGACGACTTGTACATTTACGTATTAACTTATTGTATTTCACAAAATACAGATCGGTTCAGCAAAAAATTTACACCAAAACGTTTAAAAAATACACAGCTTACAATTGTAGTCTCAAAAAGTTTTTAAACATAATAGGTTAAAAGATATAACTGAAATTTTAAAACAAAATAAGTTTTTTTGGTTTATGGGTAGATAATGTAAAATTTTATATAAGTTACAGTAAGTGTAAGTTTATTATGTAACCAATGATAAAGGGTAATCTGTAAATAATATTAAAAATACTATTTTACCCTCAAAAGTGATTGTATCTTATCAATTGAGTAAAGTATTTGTTTTTAATTTTATGGTATCTTAAAATACTTCTTTCATATGCTTTATACATAGTATAAATGAGTTAAAGATTCATTAAAGACCATCTATGTTCAAATCTAACTAATAGGAGTTTAAAGAAACCAAAAATGTGGTAATACTACAAAAAAATGAGATTTTTAAAAAGTTTAACAAAACATGACCATAAGTAACTAAACCCGTTTTAGATCTTTATTAACTATACGAAAGTCCAATGTTAACATTATTCATAAATCCCAATTTATATAACACGTTTGAAAAATTAGATAAAAGTTCAACTCTCTACAAGCCTAAGTTGAATCGTAATGTTTTTTGAGTTTGCTTTATATGTTTGAACTTAATAAAAGCTTGACATGAACATATTCCATTGAGTTATATTAAATCTTCCGAAATCGTAATATTTTTTGAAGCTTCGGAAGACTTCATCTATGGCTTCGGAAGAATTGGTCTTTTGGCTTCGGAAGATTTGATACTAGTGTACTTCCTTGAGTTATAGGAAATCTTCCGAAGCAACTTTCCTTGTACTTCACATGTGCATGTTGAGAGTTCTTTGATTGCATTAGCTTCTAAGTATAATCCCTAGGCTGATGCTACCAAAACTGAAGGATAACTTTGATTCTTGATCTTCGTCTGTTGAAAGTCCACATCAGAATCAAACCCATTCCCTTCATCAGTTGGTCAGGATTTCTAAGACTTTCAAATTACATTCTCATGTCATAGAGATAACGCATAGGAAGGTCAAGCATGTTTTGCCAGAAGTAAACATCTTGACCCCCTTGATCTCTAGTGACATACCATCTGTTTAGGTTAGTGGCAAAGGCCCAAGACAAGATGGGTCTCTCAGCGGCAAGAGGCTTTACAATAAGTGGAGTTGGTTAAGCAGCCTCTTTTTTATCACCCTCAGGATGTTCAGACCAATCCTAAGGTGCCGAGGTGGATGTCTTGGACTTCTTCTTCTTTTTCTGCTTGTCCCTTCTGATGGCCATCCTATTCCTCTTTCTATACTTTAACTGAGAAGGCTGGTCTTGAGTACCAGATGTTCCTTCTTTGTCCTTCTTAGTTGGCAGTTGTTCAGAAGGAGAAGAATCAGTAACCTGCTGTTGGTCAGAAGATGAAGCTGGCTGAGATGCAGCACTAGGTCCAGGTTATGTTATCTCTTGTGGTTCAACCTTGACCTCAGCTTCAGGTGCAACCTGACTTGGTGGAGAACGCAGGTCAACTAGCTCACCCTTCTTTATCTTCTGCTTGATCACTCTAATGTGCTCATCCATAGTGGATAAATAAATTAGACCAAGTCTCCTTTCAGAGAACCTATACAACTTCAAGAAGCTCACCATCTTTAGTATGTTAGAAGACTTCTTCTGATTAGCTCGGATGATGGCTCTTGGCTTTGCAGCCTCTTCCCTTATCTTCCTCTAAACAGCTTTTTGTTCTTTTAAGACTTGTTGCTCAAGCTACTTAAGGTATTCAAACTCGGCATACTCATATGAAAAGGGAAGCAAGTCTGTTGCCTGATAGAGGCATGTGACACTCAAGTTGGTTATCATGTTTTACATGTCTTGTTCCCTACCTATCTGAGTTTGTTGGTCAACTGCCACATCCTCTGCCTCAGGGCTTTCTTGAACTGGAGAGAGGGTAGGAACTTTAATCTTTTTCGTCTTTTTTCTTCTTTCATTTTGAGGAGTAACTCTGCAGCCTCGGCTTCCTTCCTCTCTTTTGATACTTCAATTTCAGCCATTTCATTAAGTTCTTCCAAGGAAAGAGAGATGATTTCATCTATGTTGTAGTTCCAAGACACAAAGTAGTTCAATCTGGCTTTCCTCAACTCATCATTCTAAGTGTTTGGCCTGGGGGTAATCTTGATTGCAGCTTCCATATAGCTAGGGTCTCACTTGAACTCTTTCCCCCTGCCTTCCTCTCTCTTTTCTCCTCTTCAATCTCTTCAGAGGTCATAATCCTCTTTCCCTTATCAGTCACTGGCCTGTCTGAGTCAGGTTGGAGAGAGCTTTGACCTTTATCACTTGGTGTAATACTTAAACTCTGACCAGAGAGAGGTTTTGAGACACCTTCACCAGCTGGTGCCTCACTGAGTGTATTGGGTGCTAAAGCAGTTATTGTCTCAAGGTTCAGGTTCAACTATTGGGCCTTCAATTGAGGTTTCTTAGGGTCTACCTCAGTATCCAGTTGACCAATAGTTTTTCTTGCTAGCCTCTGCCTATATAAGTAGGATCTCATTCTAAACTCTTCAAGCACCCTTTGTTGAATCCTCTTATCTAACATGTCAGCTTGCCTACTTTGACTTGGGTTGGCAGGTGGCATATTAACCAGAGGGAGGTTCTCATAGTATCTCAAGGTTTGAAAGTTAAAGACTTTTTGTTGCCTCTGAGATCTAGATAGTACCAGGGCTCTTCTATTAGCATCATGCCTCCATCCTACTATTGGGTTTTCAGCAGGGTAGGATGGGGTAGACATAGCCCTAGGTATGCCCTCCTCAAATAAGATTTGAATCACGATATCCAAATTAACATGGGCTTGAGGAGGTTGTTGAGTATGGACAACTACAAGTGAGGATAGTGAGTACTCTATGTCCATACTCTGGGCATATCTCCTAGGTTCTGTGATTGTAGGTAGAACTTTCTCACCATTTTTGATAGCATTACCCTCTTGCAAAGGGGAACTAAGGGTTAAGTTCATAACATCCATAGGTTCTTGTGGAACTGGTTGAGTTTGCCTGAAAGGTCTCCCAGCTAACTTGCCCTTGAGATCGATGATCTCCTGATGCTGATCAATAACCTGTATTTGCAAGATAGCCACCTGAGATTCCAGGTGACTTACCTTAGAAACTAAATAGGTGCAGATTTTAGACAGTTTTTGCACCTTTAGTTGTAGACTGTCCTTATCTTCATTAGAAGAATCATGGGGGGGATGGAGAATAGGACCAAGGTCTTCTTACTTACCACCAGCTTGTGGTTTTTGTTTGTTAGATTTCCCCTACACCATGACAGCTTCAACAAAAGTGTCAATGGGCTAGGTTACCATGGTTGAGGTCTTAATGATGTAATCACTACAAAAGTGAGAGCTTCTTCCATATGGACTTCCTAAACATGTTCAGGAGAGTTCATCTCAGTTGGAGTTGGATGATGTGGGCTACATATGGGTGATTCAGGAGCACTCATCTCTTCTTGAGTAGGGGAGGAGAAGATAGACTGATGGTACTCATTAAAACCCATATCCTCATCATCATAAAATTAGAGGTCAAGGATTGGTTGGTTAAGATCTAAAGGCTGGGATGGTAGCTTTCCCCTAAGATTGATCACTTGAGTTTTGAGACTCAAAGTGAAGGCTAGAGGATTGGGCAATGAGCTTATCAGGCTGAGTATGAGGAACCTCAACGCTGATTAATACAGTGATGGGAGTGGTCTGTTTACCAGGATAAGTGGGAGCTCTTGGTTCCACCTCCTCCTGTATGGGGGCCTACTCATTCTGAATTGATTGGGTAGGGGTTCATTTGGATTTTCTTGAGTAGGTGAGGGTTATTTGTGGCTGTTTCGGCAGTGCAGATGTAGAAGGTGTGGGTTTAACATTGGCTGGTCTCACCAAGTTTAAAATTTTTGGGACTAGGGTTGTTTCTACCCCTGAGAAGCCAACAATGGTCGTTCTCATATTTTTAAATATGTCGGGCTTAGTTTGTCCCAGTTTAAGAGTAGCACTTGTTCCCCTTAACTGTGAGCCCAGTTCATAGTTAAGAATATGCTAGACATATCTAAGGAACATGTAGTATTCTAAGGAGTCCACGTTTGCAAGCAAGTTTGTATAGACAAACTAGAAGTACTTGAACTTGACCCCTTGAACCATTCCATGGACTATATAGGATAAGTCCTCAGGAATCTGGACCAATCCTTCATGTTTGTTAGATAAAGAGTGTATAATAACATGGAGGAGGTACTTTTATTTGTAGGAGACCTTACCCTTTTTGAAGGTTCTGACTGTAAAGTCCCTTTTATAGCCCATCTGTTGGAATGACTCGTTAACAACAAATTTGGGGAATGACAACTCGCGTTCTTCATCATCCATCCTTAGATGGGTGTTAACTACCTTTTTCTGACTGTGAAGTCCCCTTTGAGGTAGTTTGATTGAGCAAGGAAACGGAAAACATGTGAGAAATCAGGATCTTTCTTAGATGTCAATAGAGCAACTTGATTGTGTTGCCTATGAAGATGCATGGAAAAATCTGGTTGGTTTCTGGGTTCAGGGTTGGCCATTTGAGAAAGCTTTGAGACGAAGAAAGGTAAGAACAAAGTTGGTTTGTGGGAGAATTTAGGGTAAGAACTTTTGCAGATGAAGAGGAAGAAGAAATAGAGAAACCTTTGTAAGGATATTTATATGGTAGGATTTAAGACAAAGTTAATGTAAGATAAACTTTGAAATTTAGATGTTGGACCCACCTCTGAAAAAGTGCCCAAAAAGGTAGTTATCTTGGAAGTCGAGAATCTTTCGAAGGTAATTTGTCTTTGGAAGTTTTAAGAAAAACTTCCAAAGCCAATTTTTTACTTCGGAAGATATTACTTAGTTTACCAAGAATTGCTTTGGAAAAAAATTACTTAGAGTAATTTTGCTTCCGAGACATATTTGGTTTTAGAAGATATTAAACTTTAGAATTTTTATTCAAAAGATGAATAAAGCTTCTTAGAATTAATTGCTTTCGAAAAAATATCCTTCAATACATATAAGTACTTAGAAGCACATTTAAGCTTCGGAAGATATATCAGAACTTCTTCAGAAGGTAAATTAATTTGTAAGTAGTTATTTGTTTTGAAAACTTTATGTTCTTCTAAAGTCAACTTAATGTCTTCCGAAAGAAAAGACATTTTCAATTTAAAAAATTTCCTTCCAAGGTAATCATGGCTTATATGAGTAATGATATAGCAACTTATGGCACATATTTAAAAAATAATCTTGAAATTTAATTTAAGAAAATCTACCCAAAGTTAATCATCCCAATAGCTGATACTAGATACTTAAATCTATGTTCATCAAAAGCTTTTGTGAACAGATCAACATATTGTTCATTTGTGTTAACTTTGACTAGTTTTATCAAACCCTTTTCAAAATTATCTTTTATCAAATGATACCTAATGTTGATGTGCTTTGCCTTTGAGTGTTGTACAAGATTATCTATAATAGAGATAGCATTGTTGTTGTCTATGTGGATGGGAGTCTCCTTGAAGTTGAATCCATAGTCTATCATCTGATTTTGAATCCAAAGCACTAGAGCACAACAACTTCCACTAGCAATGTATTCAGTTTCAGCAGTTGATGTAGATACATAATATTGTTTCTTGCATTGCCATGAGACTATCCTTCCATCAAGGAATTGACATCCCCATGATGTAGACTTTGCAGTCATGTTGCAGCCACCATAGTCACTATCTATATATGTATACAGATTGAATTCAGAATTCTTTGGATATCGAAGTCCTAGCTTGGGAGCTCCTTTGAGACATCTAAGAATCCTCTTGATAACAACTAGGTGTGACATCTTAGGGTTGGCTTGATATCTTGCACAAATGCATGTGGCGAACATGATATCAGGCCTGCTGGTCGTAAGGTATATAAGAGACCCAGTCATAGCCCTGTAGAGATGTTAATCAACACACTCCACCTCAAGGTCAGGTCCTAGGTACATAGATTTCAAACCTTTTGTCTTTTGAATTGAAGCAACTACTCCTGTATTGCTTCAACTCAACTTCCATCATTCAAAGCCTCATCAACATTCTTTGGCTCAATTTAGGACAAGAACCAAGAGTGAAGACAACCAATTTTGTCATGGGTTTGTCCTTATATTATTACCTCAATTTTAGCATCTCCAATGATGTTTGTGGTGGGATGAGACTTGTGGATTCTCAGTTTAAGGAATCACCGCAAGTTGGTTGGACAAATCTAAATTGGTGAAATTCAGATAAGTGGTTGAGTATCACCTACCACATCAACACATTTATCAAGAAAACTTGATCCAATTAGTGTATGACATCATTGATGTTATCTTCTATGGAATGGTTATCAACATCAAGAAATTCTTGATCACTATCACCACCTCCATCTCCACCTACATTAGAAACCCTTTTATTTGAGTTTTGTGCCTTAGTGCTTGAATTGGTAGGTGCCTTAGATGTATCAGCTGAATAGTTTGTCATTGTTATGCTGATAGAATTTCCGACTGCAGGGTTTGTTACCACTGGGAGGAAGTAATTTTCTAACTTGATTTTCTCAGCTCAAATCTTGGGTCAAAATCTCTTGTTGATAAGAAGTCTTACCATGAGTCTTGACTACTAAAACTCTGTTCTGCACATAGAAGGCAGTGCTGACTGCCTCTGCCCAGAAGGTGATGGGTAGTTTAGAGTCACATAGCATGGTCCTTAAAGCCTCAATAAGGGTCCTATATCTCCTCTCAGCAACACCAATTTGCTAAGGAGTCCTGGGAGTACTATATTGTCTTGTGATACCTTTTTCATCATAAAATATATCAAGAATTTGGTTCTTGAACTCAGTTCCTTGATCAAATCTTATGATTTTGACCTTGTGATCATAATGATTATCAATTTTCAGAATGAAGTTCTTCAGGATCTTAGGGGTCTCATCCATAGTTCTAAGGAAGAATACCCAAGTATATCTTGTGAAGTCATCTGTGATCACCAGTCAATATGAAGTCCTTCTTAGACTCATTACACTGGCGGGGCTAAAGAGATACATGTGTAATAAGTATAAGGGAGTAGTGATGGAGTTCTTTTCCTTTGGCTTGTGAGACACTTTGTGTTTCTTTCCTTTCAAACATGCAACACAATGGTCATCATTTGTAAACTCTTTCTTTGGCATTCCAGTTACTAAATCATCTTTAATTAATTTATTCATGATTTTAAAGTTTACATGGCATATTCTTTGTGCCAAAGGAAAGACTTATCACTATTGGCTTTAGATAGAAAGCAAGAAACTTCTCCTAAGGGTGAGGTTTCCTGCAAATCCATCTTGCACATGTTCCTTTCTCGTGGGCTCTAAGCAAGATATGTTTTTGATGAATGACCACCCCAGGCTTGAAAACAATGCACTCATGTTCATTGAAGAACATGTTGTGTCTCTTGTCACAAAATTAAGATACACTCAGAAGATTATACTCAAGCTCTTTGACAAAGTTTACCTTTTCAATTTTGAGCTTACCATTTGTGAACTTGCCCTATGATGTAACCTCCTGTTCCTCCTCGAAAAGCAACTAGCCCTCCATCAATTTTCTCAAAATCTTGAAGCAAAGATCCATTGCATATCATGTGCCTGGAATAGCCACTGTCAATAATCCAGACCTTCCTCTTGGTATTTAGTTGTTCCTGCATAAAAGAGATGGTTAGTCACATTCGGAAACTCAAGCTTTGTTAGGTAGGCTCATCAACTTGAACTGAAGATAAGTTAATAGTTATTGATCCTATATTCAAGCTTTGAGGATCATTTGTTGTTATTGATGAAGAAACTTCAATCATATGGTCTTCATTCATCTTTCACACCATCTTTAGAAGACTAGACTTAACCTTCAAGACCTCGGAAGTTTTGACAACTTCAGATGTTTTGGAGACTAAACCTTCAGAAGTTCTTGCATCCACTGCAGCAGACTTCAGTGCTTTGGAGACATTCCTTTCTTCCGAGACCAAATTTTCTTCCAAGGCAATTTTCCACCTATATTTTGTTTGTTCAACTTGAAGCTTTCGAAGGAAAGTGATGTTTCTTCTAAAGTTGTCTTCTTCTTCTTCTTCCTCTTAGAAGTCTTCTTCTTGTTCATATGGATGGGGCTTTTGGGATTGTAGAGGCAATCCTTTGTAAAATGAGTAGCACCACCACATATGATGAGTCTTCAGTCTTTACCACCTCAAATCCAGCAGAAATAAAGACGTGTTTTTGCTTGGAATTAAAAGTGGCCTGATCTCTTAGACTTTCTTTTGGCTGCCCTCATCAAGTTCTTTCTTGCGGACTTGGCCATCCTTGATTCCTTCTTCTCTCCAAGGTCAGAGTGACCCTTCTTAAGATGAATTTCTTCACTCACTTATTGTTCATCCTTCACTATCTCCTCTTCATCTTCATCCTCTTCTTGGATAGGATATGTGAGGGAAAACTCATCTTCATAATTCTCACACCTTGGAAATCTTACAGATAGTAATGTGTGTGGAGGAGATATCTCACTAGATCCCAATCCCTGCTTATTTTGATAACAAATCTTTGCATGCATGGATGACGATATGATATTCTTGAAGGTCTCCTCTTCAAGAACACACTTCTCTACCCTGGCTTTGCTGATCATAAGGTCAGCCTAACATTTAGTTAACTTAGTAATGAGATCTTTGATTTGAGTCCTGTAATTAGTGTGCTCATGCTTAAGAGTTTAAATTGTTTTCTCCAAATCTTCTATTTTAAGTTTATAATCGTTCTCAGCTCTTTCGAAATCAGCTTTTAAAATATTTAAAAACTCAAGGTCAGATCTTATTTCCAAGTTATAGGACCTATACATATTTACTTTAGCAATGCACTTAGGTGCACAAAAATGTTCCAATACCTTGGTTTTATCATGGTCAGCCATCAAGGCATGGTTAGGAGAGACATCTTCAACCTAGAAACTCCAATCAAAGCCTCCTTTTTCCACAGAAACTTTAGCTTGCTCCTTGGGCTTCTCAGTCTTTGGAGCTTATTCAGTGTAGTTTGCCCATTTGTCTTTGTTGCTTTACACTCCCTAGCAAAGTGACCTATCTGGTTACAGTTGTAATACTTGACTTTGCTTTTATCCATCCTAAACTTTTCACTAGATATATTGCTGTGAAACTTTCTCCCAGTCCTCTTGTAGAACTTCTTGGCTCTGTGAGTGAGTATAGCCATCTGTTGAACTATCTCCATGTACTCCAAGTCATCTGGATGGATACAGTCCAAATCTTCAAGAGTGAAGAGAAATTTGCCACACATTTCATCAGAAAACACGAAGGCTTGTGATGAGCTTGTCTCTTGGAATGGGCTTCCTTGGATGTAGCTCTCCTTTGGTGTCTCCCGGAAAGTGATGAAAAGGCCCTTCTATGAGTTGTCAGCATCGCAGATGGGATGATGTTGTGGTTCTCTCAGTCCCTTTCAATCACATGGAGGGCTGAACTCTGTTGATTGTTGGAAGAGCTGCTGGATGGATTCTACATGCTCATCTTCATCTAGTAGCCACTAAGGATACCATATAGCTCTGTGAGAGTAGGGGTGGAGATGTTTTAATTCTCTTAATGGCCACACAGTAGTGAGTCCATTGTCTAGGAATAGAGAAGCTGAACTTTCTCATAATTTCCCTATTCTCAAGCTTAACTCTAACATCCAAAAGAGTATCTATGATCTCAACATAGTAAAGAATTCTTGAATCATAGTTTCACCTGATTTGAATATGAATTTTCCAAATTGCTGCTTCAGAGGTCTTTCTGGTTTTCTTTAGCTTCATCAGACCCCTCATACATAAGCTTCAAGGCATCCAAGAGCTGCTTAGCAGTTTTGTACTTCTTGAAGCCTCTATATATAGAGTTTGGAAGAGAGCAGTTTGGAGAGTGGTTATGGCCTTTTGATCTACATCAATTTTCTTCCAATCTTACTCTGGGTAGTCAGCCACTTCCTTTGAAATCATACCACCACCAGCATCAACTGAAGTGGTGCTTGGAACAAGAGATCCTAAGACAACAGATCCCCACATCATGTTGTCTTGAGACTTGGGGAATCCTTCCATTCTTTGGCACTAAGTATCAAAGTCATTAGGAGTGATCAGTGAGATTTGGTCATGGTACCGGTTTCCATATCATCCTTGGTAAGAGCTACCATTTGAGCTAGTAAGTTTTTTTTGAAACTAAAGAGATTAAATATGGCGAGATCTTACAATCAAAAACCTAAAATGCTCTGATACCAATTGTAGAACCAGTGAAGGGGGTCAATGCAACAGTTTCATAATGTTAGAGAGACTAGAACACTTAACAAATCAAATAGGAAACCAGCTAAATGAAACAATGAACAAAGGTAATGAACATAAGCAGAACAAGAGTAATTGGCTTTCAAGAATGATGTATATTGCTCTCAAGTGTTAACCAATGTTACAAGGCTTAGTCTAATGACTGGTAACAATGAGATACTTTATACTACATCCTACGACTGGCCATACTTTAAAGGTCAGCTAGAAACACTAATCTAGACAACAAGATCAATGTAAAGTCAAAAGGCAGATTGCCTTTTTACTAGTGACTATGACATGTCATAGCTTACATCCTTATCTAATACAAAAAGGATAAAAGTACAAAGGTAGAAAGTTACAGACTCAAGATCTTAATCTACAGTTGACAAAAGTATGTACTTTTCACCAACTTGTATAAGTTGGTGAGTCTTCAGAGATGACAGCAAAAAGGTGATTCAACTTTTATCAAAAGCATGTTAGAGAAGACATGTCTTCTTTGTCTTTGGAAGTAATCACTCTTGGCTTTAGAAGACTTTGTCTTTGAAGCTTTGGAAGACTTCATATTTGGTTTCGAAAGAATTGATCTTTTGGTTTCGGAAGATTTGATACTTACTGTAGTTCCTTGAGTTATATCAAATCTTCCGAAGTAACTTTCCTTGTACTTCACATGTGCATGCTGAGAGTTCTTTGGTGCATCAGCCTCTAAGTATAATCTTTACAAATGTGAGTTATAATCTTTGGGTCCATAAGCACAATACCTTTCTTGGTTTTACCACAACCACTGTTAGCGGGCTTGTCCATCCCTTTCGGCTGTAAAAAAAGGCATGCACGTGTGCATATCTAGTCCCTTTTCAACTAGTTTACACACCCCATTAAATATATCTGGATCTCGTTTATCCTTACCGACCCGTGCATACTTGTAAGAATTATAATTATTACCAGTTTATACATAATGAGTATATTGCTACCGTTTTGAAAAATAATCATGATAACTCACCTATTTATAGCGGCTTAACAGTTGATAGCAATTGTTAGTACGATATGGTAATATCTAAGAGTCCTAATAAATTTAAGCAATCCTAAGTTAAGTAATAGTACAACTAACTTCTCATTGTCATGATTGGATATTGGCTAGCATTGTGTTATTTAAGCATATGTGATCATTCCATGCCTAACTAAAACTAGACTACCTAATAATTACTCCTAACAATAACCCTCGTGCCTAAAAAATAATAAATACTAGTATTAATACTAATCTATTAATAATACTAATATAAATTATAATTAACTTGATATAAACTTAACGAAAACATACCATAAGACTATTTGCGATAGGTTGAAGTGAGTCTCCTTACTTGTGCTCCTACTCAAGTCTAAAAACAACTACTAACAACACCCAAAGAGATATTGAGAACCCGAAATTCTATTTATACTAGAATGTTCCCAAGAAAATTATATACTTTAAGAGAAACCTATAAGCTTATTTTAATCGCAAGCAGATCAGTTGTTGAATTCTCTTAATGAAAGTGAGCACCCTGCCTAACTGATTGCTTACATATGTAACTAATTCCACCGTTTCATTTATTTTTCTCTTATAACTTTTAAAATATAAAATCTTATAAGATTTTTAATATGGTGTTAGGACAAGTTTTTTTTTCTCTGAGTCGACCAAATTTAATAAAAATGAGCTCATTAGAAGGTCTCCAAAAATAATAAATGTCCGTTTAAACATTTCATATTTCTAATCATCATTCAATCATTTACTTACTCGTTCAATAATATATGAAATACAAATTTCATATATCACACATTTATAACTATCATATTAAGTTTTGGGGTG
This sequence comes from Flaveria ramosissima, assembly GCA_025215565.1. Classification (NCBI taxonomy): domain Eukaryota; kingdom Viridiplantae; phylum Streptophyta; class Magnoliopsida; order Asterales; family Asteraceae; genus Flaveria; species Flaveria ramosissima. Next base: position 6,203,523 of record CM046030.1, on the reverse strand, counting down.
TTACATCACTCATCACACACCATCTTTAACGTCACCATCGTCACAATCGTAGGGAAAAACAACTTAGTCTTCATATATGTGAAGATGGTGAATGTCTCTATGGAAACGAGTGTGTCCATCTTGGTTCTAATTAGTACCCACACTTTCATCTTCTACATATGTAAATCTTTATCTTCTTTAAGATCATCATCAACATTAAATAGATTTGAACGCTTCTAATTTAAAGAACTAGTTTGATCTTGATTTTAGCTTATTAGATGAATTTGATATTGTTCTTTAACACATCATTAACATCAATGGAAACCATCATGGCTTAGTCAAGGGTGGCAATTAAGGGTGACCGTTGGACATTTGATTAGTGGTGATGGTGGCCAAGGTGATGGTGATGTGGTCGGCATAAATCTTCCGGTGATGTGGTGGTGTTTCCATGGTGGTGGTGGAGGTGCAATCTTCCAATGAGGTGATGTTTAGAGGTGGGATGGGACCTAATGTGAGGGAGATCTTTTTATTTTTATATTACATATTTAATTTTAACTTTGATTTTTTTAATAGGTCAATCTAATCATATTACATCAACTTAACATCATAAACTAACGTTAGATAAAGGTAAGTACAATTTTGTTACGAATTGACATAGTGTCAAAACTTATAATATATTATAATTATGTACCAAATTCAAAAACAAACTTACCATAGAGACCATTATGTAATAAACTTAAAATTTTAATAGTGTTAGATTAGAGGGTGAAATGACAAAAACACGTGGGACATGGTATGTGATATGATTTATTTTAAACTAAAATGATCAAACTAGCAAATGCATGAGCTCTAATAACCTAATTTACTCAAGGAAAAGAATACCTTTTAATTTTTGAATTTTATCCTCCAAACATTTTAATTTCTCAAATCTCATTTCAGACCTACACAAACACTCATATAATTTAATGATATATATATATATATATATATATATATATATATATATATATATATATATATATATATATATATATATATATATATATATATATATATATATAATACAATTCTATCGTACAGTTTATTATACATTTTTGAGAAAATTGCAAAAATAGTCCATGTGGTTTGATCAAATTGCAAGTTTGGTCCTCAGATTTTAAAAATTGCAAATTTAGTCCAAATATTTGGAAGTTTGTCCCGCAGGACCGTTAAAGGGTTGATCAATACACTTAGTCTCACAATGAGGAGAGTACTTAGAACACTTAACATATCAAATAGGGAACCTGGACTTTGTTTGTGATGCTAAGAACACACAATTAAACTAGAGACAAAAACTTAAGAACAACAAGACAGTTTGGTTTCCAAGATTGCAGTATATTGCTTCTCAAGTTCTATTACAAGTGTTTACAAAGCATAAGAGATAAGTTACAAGGACTTGAGATACTTTATAATACATCCTACAGCCGGCCATACTTTGAAGGCCAGCTGGAAACATTAATCTAGACAACAAAATCAATGTAGAGTCAAAAGCAGATTGCCTTTTGACAAGTGACTATGACATGTCATAGCTCACATCCTAATTCATTACAAAAAAGATAAAAGTACATAAAGTAAAAAGTTACATACACAAGACCTCAATGTATTGGTACCAAAAGCATGAACCTTTTCACCAACTTGTATAAGTTGGTGAGGCTTTAGAGTTGCAACGGAGAGTGGTCCAGCTTTATGGAAAAGTACATCAGATAAAGCATGTATTGAAAGTCTTCGGAAGAAATCTGTCTTCACTTCATTGGCTTTGGAAGACTTTGTCTTTGAAGCTTCGGAAGACTTCACTTTTGGCTTCGTAAGATATTGGTCTTGAATTTGGAAGATTTCATAATTAGAATATTTCCAATATAAAGTATGAAACTTCCGAAGCAACTTCTACTTTGCACTAAGTGCACGCATGCAAGAGAGACTTGGGTTGTTTTGGGTGCATCAGCCTTTCATTAAACCTTACAAAATCCCCCTAGGCTGATGCTACCAAAACAATGGAGACTTTAGATACTGACAGTCCTTATCATGATGATGACCATACCCTTCTTCATCAGGTGGTCATGATCACTCAGACTTTCAAAGTATCTTCTCATTTAAAGATCATGCAGAGGTAGGTTAAACATGTCCTTCCATGTGTAGACATCTTACCACCTTGATCTCTGTGGACATACCATCTTTCTAGATAAGTAATGAAGGTCCAGGACAAGATGGGTCTTCCTGATACAAGAGGAGCTACTTGAATTGGAGTTGGTTGAGCTGCCTCTTGTTGCACTTCCTCATAATGTTCTGACTCATCCTGAGGTTTAGAGATGGATGGCTTGGACTTCTTCCTTGGCTTTTTCCTCATAGCCATCCTTTTTCTCCTCTTTGAAGTCTTTGACTGAGAGGACATGCCTTCATCACCAGATTGTTCTATTTTGTCCTTCTTAGTTGGGTCCTCCGCTCTCACAGGTTTAGAAGGAGAGGGAGTTTGATCCTGTTGTGAATCAGAAAAATGAAGCTTGTTGATGTTCAGCAGGAGGTCCAGGTTGTGTTGTCTCAAATTGTTCAACCTTAACCACCACTTCCGGAGGGGCTTGACTTGGTGGGGAGTGTAAGTCAACAAGCTCTCATCTCTTGATCTTATGCTTGATCACCCTGATGTGCTCATCCATTGTGGATAGAGACATTAGACCAAGTCTCCTTTCAGAGAACCCATACAGATTCAAGAAGCTCATCATCCTCTGCCTATCTACAGACTTCTTCTGATTCTATTGGATGATAGCTCTTGACTTTACAGCTTCTTCCCTCATCTTTCTCTTTGTAGCCTTTTGTTCTTTGAGAACTTGAAGTTCAAGTTACTTGAGATACTCAAACTCAATGTACTCAAAGGACAAGGAAAGAAGTGCAGCTGCCTGGTAGAGTCATGTGGCACTCACGTAGTTGATCATGTTTTGTCTATCAACTTCTTTATCTACCTGAGGTTGTGGAGTTACCACTGCCTCTTGCACTGTGATTTCTTGAACTAGGGAAAGAGTAGGAGCATGTTTGTACAGCCTTTTCTGCCTTCTTTCTTCCTCAATCTTGAGGAGCAACTCTGTATCCTTTGTCTCCTTCCTCTCCCTAGACATTTCCATGTCTGCCAGTTCATTCAATTCATCTACGGGAGAGAGATAATCTCATCTATATCATAGTTCCTAGTCTATAGGTAGCTAATCCTGACTGCTTTTAACTCATCATTCTGAGTGTTTGGTCTGGGAGCAGCCCTGATTACAGCTTCCATGACGCCTGAAGACCCAGTGGAACTTTCTCCCCTTAGCTTCCTCTTCCTCTTTCTCTCCTCCTCCTCAATCTCCTCAGGAGTCATTATCCTTTTCCCTTTGTCACCCACAGACCTTTGTGACTCAGGATGGAGAGAGCTTTGGCCTTTATTGCTTGGAGTAGCATCAAGGCTTTGGCCAGAGAGAGTCTGTGATACACCTTCACTAGCAGGTGTGTCAATGAGGGATTGGAATGCTGAAGTTGCTGGTTCTATGACAGTGCTCACGGGCTCTATCACTGGGCCTTCAGTCAAGGTTTTCCCTTTGAAGCTAGTCTCAGGGTCCACGTCAACATCCAGATGACCAATGACATTACCTGATTGCATTTGTCTTCTTCTTTGGCTAAACTCTTCAACAATCTTGTCTTGAATTCTTTGGGCTATCCTGTCAGCTTGCCTAGATGGCAAGTGGCATGTTGACCAGATCAAGATCTTCATAGCAGTTCAAGGTCTGAAAGTTAAGGACCTCTTGCTGCCCTTTAACTCTTTAAAGTATGAGGGCTCTTCTATCAGCATGATACCTCCACCCTAAAATGTAGTATGATGATCCTTGGGTGGGGTTGACATAGACCTTAGAATTCCCTCCTCAAATAGACTCTAAATAAGTGAGTCCACATCAATGTGAACTTGAAGAGGTTGCTGAGTATGGACAACTGCAAGTGAAGATGGTGAGTCTTCAATGTCCATACTCTGTGAAGAACTCCCAGGTTCTGTGATTGCTATGACTTTCTCCCCCTTTTTGGTAGCATCACCTACCTTCATAGATGAGCTAGGAGTTAGGTCAATCATATCCACAGGTTCTTGTGTTCCTGGATGAGCTCTTCTTAGAGGTCTCTCCGCTTGTTGTTCCTCAGATAAGATATCTCAAGTTGCTGATCATTGACCCTGTTTTGTAAGGTAGTCACCTGAGATTCCAGGTGATTAACCTTAGAGACTAAATAGGAGCATGTTTTTGACAATTTTTGCACCTTTAGTCTCATATTCCCTCCTCTTTATCAGAAGAATCATGGGGGGGGGATGAGAGAATTGGACTAGAGTCTTCTCTCTCACCACCAGCATGGTGTTCTTAGCTGCTGGATTTCCCCTGCTTACTGACAACTTCAAGTGAAGTGTCAATGGGCTGAGTTTCTATGGTTAAGGTCCTAATGATGTAATTGTTGGATCTGGAAAGACTAGTGCAACCAAAACCAAATCACTTAGACTATTTTTAGGTGCAACTAATAAAGGACTTCTGAAGCTAAGTGTGGAACTTCCGAAGGAAATAGAGTTCTTCCGAAGACAAATTGCAAAATCATCTTCCGAAGGAAAACTCTAACTCCCGAAGTCAAAATATTCACTTCTGAAGTTCAAGACTTAGAAGAAAAGATAAGAAGTCAACTTCCGAAGTATGAAGATATGAAGAAGTCCTCAAGCCTCGGAAGTAGTAGCCTCTTCCGAAGTATAAGTGGCTTCGGAAGAACTTCTTCTTCCGAAGCCAACTACCTTCAGAAGACACTACTATGAACCAGTGGACATAAGTATGGTCTCTCTGACACTCCGCTGCAGACCTCTGATATACTGCATGGCGTTTTCTCTTAAGCCATGTAGTTGACCATACTTTATTCTACTGTTCACCTTTATCAGTTAGTACAGTTGCCAACTTTAGTTGGTGACAAAAGGTAAGTCATGGACATGTCATGACTACCATATCTTAGATAATACTTTATCTAAGATACCTTAACTTTAGCATTGTAGTATATCCTTTAGTCGTAGGTTTCCAGCAGGTATCAAAGTATATCCGGTTGTAGGTAGTAGTATATATAGTTTCTCATTGTAACTCATGTAATATGCTTGTAAGAGTCTTGTAATACTTTGAGTTGAGAAGTAATATATACAAGTACCTTGAAAATTATTTCTTTGTGTTCTTTGCTACTTAATACATTATTATCAACTCTTAGAAGAGATTCTACTTCATCTGATCCGAGTGTGTTACAAGTGAGTTTTGAGAGATAAACTAAGTGCTTAAGTGATAAAACCCGATCCTGCAATTGGTATCAGAGCTTTTTAGGCTCTTGATTGTGAGATCTTACCATCCAAATCAACCTGTTTTTCATTCCTCCTTATACCACACTCAAAATGGCCCTCAACATATCTGAAGTAGAGATGGGGACGATGACTAAAGCACCCATCATCACCCCTGAAAACTTCAGATCATGGAGCAAACGCATGGAAGGCTTCATCAGGTATCAAGACAGCAAGATGTGGCAATCTATTGTCAATGGTCCGTACAAATCAAAGGTGGCAGCGCCAGGTGGAAACGGTGCCATGATAGAGAAAGCCGTTGAAGACTACTCTGATGAGGACCGGAAGAAACTGGACATTGACAGCAATGCCATGACAGTTCTAATGACTGCAATACCCAACTCCATCATGGTGGGGTTTGAGCATTGCAAGTCATCCAAAGAACTGTTTAATGCACTTGCTCATATGTACTCCTGCTCCAATGACTCCAAGAAGGACTCCCTGACGCAGCAATTCGAGAACTTCACCTATATTGCTGGAGAAACCCTCAGCCAGCAATACTTCAGGTACATGGACCTTATTTCCTCCCTTCAGTCTGTGGGAATTACCCTTGAACTAAGAGATCTCACAAGAAAGTTCATGAGTGCACTCCCTAATGAGTGGACGTTCTACTATGTCTCTATCAAGAGGACAGAAAATCTGAACACCCTCACCATGACTGAACTTTATGGCATCCTTGACGGATACCATTTAGAGATGGAGAGCAAAGAGAGGCCATCAGACAAGCAGACCCTTGAGTCTTCCTGCTAGCAACGCTTTCATGGTTGCTGAAGGCTCAGGACCCACCCAACCTCAACAATACCTGACATACACCCAGCAGCTATCATGTTCTTCTGGGCCATATATTACATTTCCTGAGACTCCAAGGTCTCAACAGGCTCAGCAAAGTTCCTTTCAGGACAGCTGTGCGTTTGTCTCAGGAAATAGGCACTATAGTGATTATCAGTACTGCTTTGATGATCTAGATTGTTTCAGTCCAGATGATGTGGAATATTTGGACATAGTCCAACAAATGGCTCTGTTAACCTAAAGAGCAAAGAAGTTCTTCAAGAGATCTAGAAGGCAATTTCCCCTGAACCCGACCAACAGCAAATTTGGGTTTGACAAAACCAAGGCCAAATGTTACAACTGTACCAACTTGGTCATTTTGCAAGGGAATGCAAGGCTCCCAAGTCAAATCCGGGAACCCCACAGGCCTCCACACATCCTTCTACACCAAAGGCCACTGGAAAGTCAACTGAGACAACTGCTATGGCTCAAGAAGTTGACTGGAGCTTTATGGTACAGGATGTGACTCCTGCTCAAGCACTCGTGACTGGAACAGATGACAATAAGGTATATGAACATCTCTGTACTCCTGCCTGTATTGCTAAGGTTAAGTTATATCGGGACTACAATATGGAGATTAAATCCGATATTGAGTCTTTAAATGTTTTAAAATCTTATTTTAAAATGGCTGAATCTGACTATCAAAGAAAAATTGAGGAGTTAGAGAAAACTGTGTCCTTATTAAAACATGAACACACAAACTATAAGACTCAAATCAAGGATTTAATATCCAAATTGTCTGAGGCTCAAGCCCAGCTTGTCACAACTAAGGCTCAAGCCAGGAAGTATGCTATTTCTGAGCAAAACTTGAAAGCCATTCTTGCATCATTCTCTCACTCAAAACTTTGTTACCAAAACAAAGGAGGGTTAGGAACCAATGAAATTGCTCCGCCATATTCTTATGAGTCTATAAGACAACCAAGGTGCGGTACTGAAGAGCAAGAGGTTCCATCTGCTGACCCACGTTCTTATGAGTCAAAGAGTGATGCAACCATGGAGACCATCACAGGGAAGAATCAGGTAATTTTACCCACTCCTACCAGTGATGATCAACCCTTGAACACCAAAGCCAAAAGAAGCAGAGCTAAGGCAGCCAGAAAAATTGCCAAGAAAGTGGCTGAGTCAAAGCTGAAGATACACCCAAAGCAAAATGGTGTATTCATCTCAGCTGGATTCCAGGTGGTCGGTAACTCTGATTCAGGAAAGGGGTGTAGTACCAGCACTCCCATCCTACTAAAGGATCAGAAGTTAAAGGGAAAGGTTGCTGATGAAGAGAAAAAGAACAAGAAACAACAATCCTCAAGTTACCAGAAGATTAACATTGCATGCATAATGTATGGTCTGCAAAACCACATGGCCAAAGATTGTTACTACAATCCTGCTAGCACACATTATGCAAACAATGTTAAAAGAGAAGAGTCAGGGAAGATTTCTCATTTGGACCTTATCAAATGGTTCAAGTGATGAAAAAGGGAAAGCTTGTTTCCAAAGCAAGGTTGCTTTCGAAAGAAAGTCCTTCTTCCGAAGGGAAAATGGCTTCGGAAGCTAAAGCTGTCAAGACTCAAAAGAACAAAAGAGTCCCCTTGAAACCATCCTAGAAGAAGACTTCGGAAGAAAAGATGGTGAAGGCTTCTTCCAAAAAGAAAGAAACTTCGAAAGAATGCCAAGCTGCACAAGCTTCAACAAGCTCATCCTCTATGATCAACCAAGGGATGGAATGGAAGATCAAGGAAGATGCTGCAGCCCAAACCTCTTCTTCAAAGACATCCATTGAACCACCATGCATAAAATTTGGTTCAATTATGTCATTATCATTGGAAGAACCCAAGACCAACAAGGCTTGGGTTTCCAATCAAAACTAACCATCTCATCTTATGTGCAGGGACATCCATATGACAAGAATAACAATGTATGGATCGTGGATAGTGGATGCTCCAGGCACATGACAGGGAACAGATCTCTCCTTAAATAATTCCAATATTTTGATGGAGGTCCTGTCTAGTTTGGAGGTGAGGCCAAAGGATATATTTCTGGCAGAGGAAGTATACCCAATGGAAAATTAAAAGTTGACAAAGTTCACTTTGTCAAACAGCTTGAACACAACCTGTTAAGTGTTTCTTAGTTTATGATCAAAAGCATTAAATGCTCTTCACAGAACATGAGTGCATTATCCTCAAACCCGGGATGACAATTCCTCAGGAATTGGTGCTTCTTAGATCTCCCAGAAAAGGGAATATGTACAAGCTTGATATGAACAATGCTTCCCCAATGGGTGAAGTGTCATGCTTTCTTTGCAAAGCTAATAGTGATGAGTCAACACTATGGCATAAACAAATATGTCATGTAATTTTTAAAACAATGAATAAATTGGCTAAAATAAGTTGGTACATGGTTTGCCTAAAAAGGATTTTTCTGCAAAGATAATTATGTTGCATGCCTGAAAGGGAAGCAACATAGGGCATCTCATAAATCCAAAGTTGTTAACTCTTTCACCACTCCATTACACTTATTGCACATGGATCTATTTGGTCCCACAAGTATAATGAGCATTGGAAGGAAATCATACTGCCTTGTGATTGTTGATGATTTTACAAGATTTACATGGGTATTCTTTTTAAGAACTAAAGATGAAACTGCTGAAACTTTAAAATCTTTTATTCTTAAAATAGAAAATCAAAATGATCATAAGGTTAAATAATTATAGAGTTTATAACATCAAAAATCAACAATTTGAGGAATCTTTAAACATTGTAGTTAATGAGCACACTCCTTGTGTTAGGGGGACTGACCCTGATCATATCTTTGATTTAGAATTGTTTCCAAACTATTCTAAACCGTCTTGTGAGAATGTTTCAACTGGAACATGTGCTCAAAGCGATTCTGATGAAGATCAGTTGTTTGAGCTACCCAGGCCTATTCCAAGTTCTCCAAGAGCTGCAACAAACCAAGCTCCCACTACTGGTAGATCTAACAGTATGACTATCTCTAAGGATAGTGGAGCTTCAACTAGTGATTCACCTGTTGACCCTCAAACCTCATCAGGTGACACTGCACAACACCAAGCTGAAGGAAGTAGCATCTTGAAGGAACAAGCAACTGTTAATGCTGCTTCACAGCCAACAAACGATGATGATGTTTCTCATTCATTCAATCAATCCTCATTGAATGAGTTTGAAACAACAGCTGGACCAAGTGTTCAAGCTCCTGAGCAAAATATGTCCAATCTGGATCTATCTTTGCAATTGGAGGTAATTCCTAGACTTAGGATTCACAACACTCATCCAGCTGAAAACATCATAGGGAATGTCTCTGAAGGTGTGAGAACAAGAGGACAAACTCACAATGGGAATGTGATGCGGGCCTAAGTGTGGATGAGCAAGCTTTAGCCTTTTTGGAGGCCCAAGATCGCTTATCCAAGGGGGCTTCACTAAAATGGCCATAAGTTGGGCTAGAAGTCTCCGTTTTGGGCCCACGACCAGTCAAAACGACCGTAGGCGGTTTGGGTCATCGTTTCGGCCCAAAAACGGCTTATTTTAGGAATTATTTCAATTTTTGTCTTATTTTTACATTTTGTTGGACTTTGCTTTTGGCCCAGTTTTCGGCCCGCTTATGTTTTGTGGCCCATTCGAATTTGGTTTTGTTTATTTATATGATTGTAAGAGATGGGAGAAAGATTATTCAAGTTATATAAAAATCTGTTTTTCTCTCTATCACTGTGTGTGTTAGTGATCTACCCTGATTATCGATATTCTTTGTGAATCAACGATAGTTAGAAGGATTGTTCCTGGTATTCTTGTTGAATCAACAGGTTCAATTATCTATCTCTCTGTTTCCGACTGCATCAGAATGTCTGCTTGTACTCATTCTTTTTATCGCAGATGGAACCCAAGAAGGTAGTAGATGCCTTGAAAGATAGTAGCTGGGTTGAATCAATGCAAGAGGAGCTGCTTCAATTCAAGAGACAAAAGGTTTGGAACCTATGTCCACTACCATCTGGTCAAGTACCTATAGGCACAAAATGGGTTTTCAGAAACAAGAGAGATGATAAAGGCTTGATCATCAAGAACAAGGCAAGACTTGTGGTTCAAGGATACACTCAAGAGGAAGGAATTAATTATACTGATGTCTTTGCACCTGTTGCAAGACTTGAAGCAGTTAGGATCTTCCTTGCTTATGCTGCATCCAAGAAATTTACTGTCTACCAGCTTGATGTCAAGTGTGCCTTTCTATATAGGGATATAGATAGGGAAGTCTATGTGTGCCAGCCTCTAGGATTTGAAGACCCATAGCACCCCAACTATGTGTGCAAATTGGATAAAGCTCTATATGGGCTGCACCAAGCACATAGGCTGTTGTATGAGACATTGTCTCAGTTTCTCCTGAAGAATGGTTACACTAGAGGTACCATTGACAAGACTCTTTTCATAAGGAAGTCTGGAAATGACATCTTGCTCGTTCAAGTTTATGTTGATGACATCATATTTGTTTCTTCAAATGACCAAATGTGTAAAGACTTTGAGAGCATTATGAAGAAAAAGTTTGAGATGAGTTCCATGGGCAAAATGGACTTTTTCCTTGGAATTCAGGTGAAGCAAATGAAGGAAGGGTTTTTTATCAATCAATCTAAGTATGTCAATGACATCTTAGAAAGATTTGATATGAAAGATTGTAAGCCAGCCAAAACACCTATACCCAGAAACCATAATATTTGTCCTGACTCTGAGGGGGAGGATACTGATCAACATCAGTATAGGGCAATTATTGGTTCTCTGATGTATCTCACAGCAAGTAGACCTGATATCATGTTTGCAACTTGTATTTGTGCAAGATATCAGGCTGCTCCAAAGGTGTTTCATCTAGTTGCTGCCAAGAGAATCCTCAGATACCTCAAAGGAGCACCTAGATTAGGTCTCTGGTATCCAAGGAACAGTAATTTCAATCTCTGTGGCTACTCTGACAGTGACTATGATGGCTGCAATATCAACAAGAAATCAACATCAGGTGGATGTCAATTTCTTGGTGGAAGGATCATCTCATGGCAATGCAAGAAGCAATCTTGTGTCTCAACATCAACTGCTGAAGCTGAATACATTGTTGCTGCTAGTTGTTGTGCTCAGCTGCTGTGGTTTAGATGCAGATGATAGACTACGGATTCAACTTTATGAGCACTCTTATCCATATTGACAACAATAGTGCCATCTCCATTACTGAAAATCCAGTAAAGGACTCCAAGACAAAGCACATTGATATCAGATACCATTTCATTATAGATATTCATGAGAAAGATCTGATTAAACTAATCAAAGTTGACTCAAATGAACAATATGCTGACTTGTTCACCAAAGCTTTTGATGAACAAAGATTCAAGTATCTCATTACAGCTATTGGGATGATAAACATTGATTAGTCTATCTCATTTGAAAACCTTTTTAATGTGTAAAGTCTTGTGTCAAAACAATCTAAGCCCTGTTACAAAAAGTCCTTCTCTGAAATTTTCACTAAGTATAAATTCTTCTGAAGAGGAATTAACCCTCGAAGATGTCTTACATATCTTCCGAAGCAACATTCCTCCCAGGATAATTTTCTTCTCGGAAGAGTTTTTAGTCTCGGAAGAAGCGATTGATTACATATCAGATCTACTTCCGAAGCTTATAAACTCTCCATTTGGAAAGCAATTTTTACTCTCGTAAGTAAGAACTTTACCTTCGGAAGTAAATTGCCTTTGGAAGAAGATTACCTTCGGAAATGCTTTATGCTCAGAAGAAAGACTTTACTGTGTAATGAAATATTTTGGGCCCCACTCTGTAAAAAGTAAAGATTTTGTTAATGATGTCGGATTATTTAAATGGACTAAGCCTTACCGCCCCTGCCACATCATCTACTGAAACATCCTGTCACCTTATCCAGACCCCCTAAACCGCCATTTCACCCATTTAAATAACCCTGACTAATCACTTTCATCTTTTTACCAAATTTACTGCCCTAAAAGCTTTCTTTGTCCCCAATTCACCCAATTCCGAACTCATCTTCCTGCAACTTTCTCAATGGCACTTAACCCTCAGCACAACCAAGTCGCACTCCTTGATTCTTCAAGGGATGCTGACTTATCTGATATCATTTTTTTCTTAACCAATCGTCTTATTACACCGCTCTGACTGTTAACCCTACCGTTTACTCAAATCACATGGCAGAATTTTGGGCCAATGGTCAAATTGAAACCCTAAATGGGGTTCGGGTAATAAGGTCGAGCATTTGTGGCCAAGAGTTGGTCATTTCCGAACAATTCATCACGGAGCATCTGGAGCTTCATGATGAGGGCGCTCCTACAGAGTTTCCCAAGACAGATTTGGACAACACCTATATCCAAATGAGATATGGTGGAGACGTAAGCAGGTCTACAGTCTACAAGTTTAACTTCTCTTACAACTGGAAGTTCCTACTGCATGTTGTTCTCCATTGCTTGTCAAACAAGTCTGGGGGATGGGATCAAATCCCATATGAACTAGGGTGCCTAATGGATTGGTGAAAAGCCTCCGCTTTAATTACTTAAGATTTGTGCTGACTAATCTTATAGGGAACCTCCAGCGGGACATATTCTTCATGTATCCCAGGTTCCTTCAGCACATAATCAACTGTGAGTTGGACCAGAGTCAGCTTGTCTGTGCAGCTGCTCTGACTGTCCCTCAAATGAGGCTGACCATCTTCAAGATTTTGAAGAGAGTGTCCACAAATTTCACTAGAAGACACATTGCTCTTCTTCCAGGTATGATTGAGCCAATGGCTCTTGGTGACATCCCTGTTAACCCCACAGGTGATGAACCCACACCAGCAACTACCTTCATATTGCCAAATTTACCTTCTCACCCCATCACTATCACATACCAAAGACGCCCCAAACGAACCTTTGTTCAATCTTTTCTGCTTGAACAAGCTCCTCCTGTTCAATCCAAAAAGACTAGAGTTGAACAATGGGCTCCCACTCAGTCTGAGGTCTCACCATCCTTCACAATTGATCTCAATATGGGTATTGAGTCTCCTTAGTCTCAAACCCATGGGCCCGAAACCCAAGTTGTAAACCCTCAGGGTGAGTCTTTATACTCCCCTGAGCAGCCAAAAATTGACAGCCCCACCATAGGCTCAATGCCAATAGACATTGACCAAGGTCCCGGGTCATTAGGGTTAACCTCTATATCCTTTACTGACCTACTAATAGGAACTAATGAGGAGATGATGTCTCTTCAGAGCAATGAAGTTGATCCACAACATCCTCTCAAGGATCAACAGAGCCTAGAGAGACCTCTTATCTCTAGCCCCCATCAGCAAGCCTTCACTGAGGTGAGTCCCACTGATGTGGAGGGGACTCATGTAGATTCAGCTGCCACTACTGAAGGAGCCTCAATGGACCTTCAGGACAGTGGTAACATCACTGAGACTGAATCTACAACAACCATGCCATTTGATGACTCTGAAAGAGACATCACTGAGCAAAGGAAACCAGGGTGCCAAGAAACCATATCTGGTGGTGAGGATGAACATACTAGGTATGTTACCTCATCTTCCCATGATTCTTCAAAAGAAGATGTGGGAAGACTGCAACTCACCATTCAAGACCTACTTTCTAAAGTCTCAAACCTTGAATCTAAGGTTACGACTTTAGATGATAGGTTTGCCACTCAGCAACTTGAGATTGAAAATCTCAAGACCAAACTAGCTGAGAAGCAGATTGAGAGGTCTGTTAGGCATGTACCAATTCAGGTCTCATTGACCTCTTCCTCTAGCTCATCAAGCTCTCAAGATGATGCTACCATAAAGGGGGAGAGTGTTCAGGGACAAAGACAAGAGGAACCACAGAGTCAAGCTCTCTCTTCCCTAAGTTCAAGATACCCTATTCAACAAGCTTCAGTTTTTCCTGAGTCTCCTCCAGTGGTAATTCAAGTGGACCAAAGGATGCTCAAAGATCTCAACAGGTTCTTCAATAAATTCCTGATGGAATCTTTTATTGAATAGCCAAGTCCTGACTTGTCTGTGATCTACTTTGGAGCTCAAGAGCTTCAGAGGCTGAATGCACCTTCTACTACTGTTGAGGGAGTTGGTCAACCTAAGGTCCAAGTGGAACCTGAGATTAATTTTGAAGGGGAAACAAGGACTAATGGCCCAGCAACTGAGATAGTTGGGACAGAGAGTGCATTCTCACAGACTTCCAGAGCACAAGTCAACGCCTCGGAAGAACAACTTCAATCTTTCGAAGCTGAGATTGTAGCTGCTGAAGGACTGTTCTCTTTATCCGATGATCTAGAAGTCACAGATGCAATTCTAGAACTTGCATCTGAGGTTAATAGAGAGGATTTTCTCACTCAACCCCTAGCTCAAACATCATCATTGACTCCAACTCCCATTACCACCACTCAACCTGAACCTTCCATCCAAGAACCCCCAAAGTCTAGCACTTCCAAAGATATCAATGGAAAGAGGAAGATGATTGCGGAAGAGCTTCAGGAGGAAGCAAGGTTAGAGAAGCTCAAGAGAAAAGGTAGACTTCCAACTGGGAAGTTGCTAGCTGCAAGTAGCAAAGCAGCTGCAGCCAACCAGGAGGCTGTCAACAACAAAAGAAGAGTGGAAATCATTGACAAACTTGTAAAATTAGGAGCTGTGAATGAAGATGTACTCCTGCTACCATTAGAGGAGTTAGCTGAGTTAGAAAAGGCAACTTTGCTACAAATTTAGAAAAAGGAAGAAGCAGCAAGGTTGGCCTTAGAAGAGGAGAGAGAGAAGGAGAAAAGAGAAACTAATCAGCAGCTTAGGAGGGAAAGGATAACTTTCCTAACCTCCAGGGGTTTCTCTCTAGAAGAACTATCTCCACATGACAATGATATGATTTTATGGCTCTTCAACAAAGAGCAAGATCAAATGGAGAAGGAGAGAAAGAAAGCTGCTAAGGAAAAGCTGAGGTTGAAGAAGAAGAAGGAAGAAGAAGCAGAACTCGCTGCTGCCTGAAAGATAGATGAAAAGGCCTGGATGAAAGACTATCTTCGGGCTCATGACTTCTCTGGCAGGCAAGTGGGTCCTATGTCTGAGAAGACTCTCCAGCGACATGTCAATGACATAAAGGCTGACATTCGCTCGGGGAAGAGGAAGGAGATGTATAGAAGGGGACAGGGGATGATCTTCAAACCAACCATTCAACCTCAACCTCAAACCCAACCACAACCTGAACCAATTCCTTTTCCATTCCCCATCAAGACTGAACCAACCTCTGAGCCTTACACCCTGAACCTACACCATCAACCTTACCTACTTCCTCACCTCAACCACCTAAACTACCCATCCTCCAACCCAAAACACTTGCCAGAACCTAAACACCACAACCTACCCAACAACCTTCCAAACCATCCCCTCAGCCTTCCAAGCATCTCTCCTTAGAGGAGTTCAAGGCGATCAAGACAAAGCTCATCAACTGTACAACCCTGAGCGACATCTCTTGTGAGGAGGAGTCTGTCAAACTGACTTATGTTGATGGATCCACATGTTCCCTCACTAGAGATCAATTTCTTGATCTGCTAGAGGAACATTGGACCAAGCCGCAAAGCTCTTTGGCCTCAACTCAGATTCTTTGAATGAAGAAGAAAAGAAGCTAAGGAGAAGGCTGGTGACTCTACTGGATATGAAGAAAGGGGATAAGGTACCAAGTCAACCACTTGTGCCTAGGAAGAGGATTATCCAATGGAGGTTCGAAAACTCTTCTCACAACTTTGTTGTTGAGAGAGAGAGTGAAGAGCTAAACATGCTAAATGCCTCATCTCTGCTACACTTAAGCAGATTTGATATTGCTGAGTTAGCAGAGAAGCCACTCTCCAACCCCTTTAACTCTGAGATAGCTGCTCATATCAGAAATCACCTGAGCAGTCTTCATCTGGCCGAGCTAACTGCTAAGAACAAGATTGAAGAAGAGTTGAAACTGAGAGAGGAGAAGAAAAGGAAAGGATCAGCAACCAAAGGCAAAGCCTTTCTTCAAATGGTTGACGGTCCTGAACTTGAATCCATAGTTAGATGGGAGTATGACTATAACTCTCGTCAACTAACTCTCTTCAGGGGGCACAACAAAGGGTATATGTCATTCAGAGTGATAGACTGGATCTCCTATCCACTAATGACTTGTACAAACTTCTCAGCACCACTTCACGGAAGAACAAGGAAACAAACAAGCATCTTCTGTCCCTGGTGCTGAAGGTTTTGAGAAGCATAAATAAGTGAGGTTTTAGTAGCATCAGCCTAGGGGGAGTTTGTTGGATTTAGAAAGGCTGGTGCAACCAAAACCAAATCACTTAGACTATCTTTGGTGCAACTAATAAAGGACTTTTAAAGCTAAATGTGGAACTTGCGAAGGAAATGGAGTTCTTCCGAAGACAAAGTGCAAGATCATCTTCCGAAGGAAAACTCCAACTTCTGAAGTCAAAGTATTCACTTCCGAAGTTCAAGACTTAGAAGAAAAGATAAGAAGTCAACTTCCGAAGTATGAAGATATGAAGAAGTCCTCAAGCCTCAGAAGTAGTAGCCTCTTCCGAAGTATAAGTGGCTTCGGAAGAACTTGTTCTTCCGAAGCCAACTAACCTTCGGAAGACATTACTATGAACCAGTGGACATAAGTATGGTCTCTCTGACACTCCGCTGCAAACCTCTGATATACTGTATGGTGTTTTCTCTTAAGCCATGTAGTTGACCATACTTTATTCCACTGTTCACCTTTATAAGTTAGTATAGTTGCCAACTTTAGTTGGTGACAAAAGATAAGTCATAGACATGTCATGACTACCATATCTTGGATAATACTTTATCTAAGATACCTTAACTTTAGCATTGTAGTATATGCTTTAGTCGTAGGTTTCCAGCTGGTATCAAAGTATATCGAGCTATAGGTAGTAGTATATATAGTTTCTCATTGTAACTCATGTAATATGCTTGTAAGAGTCTTGTAATACTTTGAGTTGAGAAGTAATATATACAAGTACCTTGAAAATTATTTCTTACTGTTCTTTGCTACTTAATATATTATTGTTAACTCTTAGAAGAGATTCTATTTCATCTGATCCGAGTGTGTTACAAGTGAGTT
Source organism: Flaveria ramosissima (assembly GCA_025215565.1). Taxonomy (NCBI): domain Eukaryota; kingdom Viridiplantae; phylum Streptophyta; class Magnoliopsida; order Asterales; family Asteraceae; genus Flaveria; species Flaveria ramosissima. The sequence continues at coordinate 6,186,214 of CM046030.1, read as the reverse complement.
TTGAGAGAAAAACTAAGTGCTTAAGTGACAAAACCCGATCCTGCAGTAATCACTTGCAAAAGTGAGAGCCTCTTCCATATGGATCTCCTAAACAAGTTCAGGTAGATCCACCTCAGTGATGGACGAATGATGTGGGCTAGACAAGCGAGAAGCAGGAGTATTCATCTCTCGTTGAGTAATGGAGGAATAGAGAGACTCATGGTACTCACTGAATCTCATGTCTTCATCATCATATAATTCTAGGTTGGGAATAGGTTGGTTTAGATCAAGAGGCTAGGGATAGTAACTTTCCCCTGAAGGTTGTTCACTAAAGTGTTGAGACTCGGAGTGAAGGCTTAAGGCTGATAGGCTAATGAGCTCTTCAGGCTGAGCATGAGGAACCTCAGCATTGATTCTTGATGAGATGAGAGTGGTTTGCTCCTCAGAAGAAGTGGGAGCTCCAGTATCCACTTCTTCTTGTGTGGGTTGGGATATGGGAGCCTGCACAAGCTCATTAGCTTGAGCAGGGGTTTGTTTGGATTTTTTGTGGAAGGTGAGGAGTATTTTAGGCTGTGTAGGTGGTTGAGAAGTAGAAGGTGTGGGTTCAACACTAGCTTGTGCTGCTAGGTTGTCATCTTGAGCAATGAGCTCTAACATTTTTAGGACAAGGGCTGCTTCTACCCCAGAGAAGCCAACAATTGGCTTCTTCATTGTTTTAAAGATACTGGGATTCATCAGTCTCAATTTAAGAATATTACCTGTTCCCCTCAACTGTGAGCCCAGTTCACAGTTAAGAATGTGTTAAACATATCTAGGGAACATATAATACTCTAAGGAGTCTAAATTTGCAAGTAAGTTGGTATACATAAATTGTGAGTACCTGAAATTTAACCCCCTAGACCATTCCATGAACTATGAAGGAGAGATCTTCAGGAATCTGGTCCCATCCACCATGCTTGTTGGATAAGCTGTGGATGACCACATGAAGCAGGTACTTCCACTAGGATGAGACCTTCCCTTTCCTGAAGGTCTTTACAGAAAAATCTCCTTCATAACCCATCTAATCAAAAGAATGATTTACAACTTCTTTGGGAAAGTACAATTCACCTTCTACATCATCCAGCTGAAGATGTGTGTTGATGGTGGCTGAAGTGATGAAGTTTGTCCTCCCCTATACTGTGGCAGGTAGTGCCTTCTCCTCATCCATGATGACCTCTTAACATGTCTTACAGAATTCTAACAGCTGATCCTCATAGAATGGAGGATCAATGGTTAGGGAGGTGAAGTAGTTGGATAGAGCAAAAAACTGGCAAACCTCTGAGAAACTAGAATCTTTCTCAGACTTCAACGGTGCAACCTGATTGTGTTGCCTGTGAAGTTGTATGAAGAAATCAGGGTCGTTACTGCGGTTAAGTTTGGCCATTTTGAGAAAGTTAAAGGCGAAGGAAGATAAGAACAAAGGCGGTTTATGGATGTATTTAGGTTTTGGAATAGTTCAGATGAAGAAGATAGTGAAAGAGGGGGGAACTATTGGGTATATTTATATGATGGATCTGAGACAAAGTTAATGAAAGAGGATAAACTTTGAAATCCGGATGACGGCCCCACCTTTGAAAAAGTGCCCAAAAAGGTAGTTTTCTTGGAAGTCAAAAATCTTCCGGAGGTATTTTGTCTTCGGAAGTTTTGATAAAAAGCTTCCGAAACTAAAATGGCTTCGGAAGAAATTTCAAAGATTTTAGAAAATTTTGCTTCAGAAGATATCTAGACTTGGAGATTTATTCTAAAAGCTTCCGAGACTTAAATTGCTTTTGGAAGAAAATTGTTCTTCAAAAACATATAAGTACTTAAGAAGGATTTTAAGCTTCAGAAGATATTTTGGAAATTTCTTCTGAAGGTAAATTTACTTAAGTAGTTATTTGTTTTGAGGACATAATTTTTTTCCAAAGGTAAATACATATCTTCCGAAGAATAAAATGATCAACATTTTCATAAATATCAAAGAAATATCTTTTAAAATTTTTTCTTCCAGAGTAAACAAGGGCTTATTAAGGTGATAAAATAAAAAATTTAGGACACACATGTTTTAGAAATAATATGAGTTAGTTTTAAGAAAAGCTACTCAAAGTTAATCATCCCAATAGCTGATACAAGATATTTAAATCTCTGTTCATCAAATGCTTTGGTGGACAGATCAACATATTGTTTAATTGTGTTAACTTTGACTAGTTTAATTAATCCCTTTTCAAAGTTATCTCTAATCAAATGATACCTGATATTGATGTGTTTTGTCCTTGAGTGCTGCACAGGATTCTCTATAATAGAGATAGCATTGTTGTTGTCTATGTGGATGGGAGTCTCTTTGAAGTTGAATCCATAGTCCAGCATCTGATTCTGAATCCAAAGCACTTGAGCATAGCAGCTTGCAACAGCAATGTATTCAGCTTCAGCAGTTGATGCAGATACACATGATTGTTTCTTGCATTTCCATGAGACTATCCTTTCACCAAGAAACTAACATCCCCCTGATGTAGACTTTGTAGTCATATTTCAGCCACCATAGTCATTATTTGTATATGCATACAGATTGAAGTCAGAATTCTTTGTATACCAAAGGCCAAGTGTTTGAGCACCTTTGAGATATCTTAGAATTCTCTTGACAATGACCAGGTGTGACATCTTGGGATTAGTTTGATATCTTGCACAAATGCACGTGGCAAACATGATATCAGCCAGCTAGCCATATCCCTGTAAAGATGTTCATCTACACACTCCCCCTCAAGATCAGGTCTAAGGGAGTGGTATTTAGCTATGGGTGTCTTAGCAACCTTACAGTCAGTCATGTTGAATCTTGTAAGTATGTCTTGCACATACTTTGACTGACTTATGAAGATGTCACTGTCAACTTGCTTCACTTGAATTCCTAGAAAGAAATTGAGTTCTCCCATTGCACTCATTTCAAATCTATTCTTCCTCAGCTTCTCAAAGTTTTTACGAAGCTTTGGATTGGTTGACCCAAAGATAATGTCATTTACATATACTTGAACTAGCATTAAGTCATTTCTTGTTCCTTTGATGAAGAGAGTTCTATCTATAATACCCCTTTTGTAGCCATGTTGATAGAGATACTGAGATAGAGTCTCATACCACTTCCTTGGAGCTTGGTGCAACCCATAAAGAGCTTTAGTAAGCTTGCAGACATAACCAGGATGACCAGGATCTGCAAAACTAGGTGGTTGCCTGACATACACCTCTTCATCAATCACCCCGTAGAGAAAAACACACTTGACATCAAGCTAGTAGACCTTGAAATCCTTAGATGCAGCAAAAGCTAAGAATATTCTGACAGCTTCAAGTCTCGCCACAAGAGCAAAGACATCTGTGTAGTCAATTTCTTCTTCTTGTGTGTATCCTTAAACAACTAGTCTAACTTTGTTCTTGATGACAAGTCCTCTATCATCTTTCTTATGTCTGACTATTTGGTTCCTATAGTAGTCTTCCCTTGAGGAAGAAGACATAAGTTCCAAACCTTTTGTCTTTTGAATTGAAGCAGCTCTTCTTGTATAGCTTCAACCCAACTTCCATCCTTTAAAGCCTCATCAACTTTCTTTGGCTCTATCTGGGATAGAAAACAAGAGTGGAGACAAACATTTGCATCATGGGTTTGTCCTCTTGTCCTTACCCCTATGTCAACATTTTCAATGATGTTTGTGGTGGGGTGAGACTTGTGAATCCTTAGTTGAGGGATTACAGCAAGTTGCGTGGAGAGATCTAAATTTGAGAAATTTAGATCAGGCATTAAAGTTTCTCCCACCACACCAGCACACTTATCAAATGTAACTTGATCCAATGAGTGTGTGACATCATTTATGTTGTCTTCAATGAAGTGGTTGTCAGCATCAAGAAACTCTTGATCATTGTCACCACCTTCATTGCCTTCCACATTTTAAGTTCCTTTATTTGAGTGCTGTGCCTCTGAGCTGGAGTTTGAAGGCACCTCAGATGTATCAGCTGAATTTGTCATTGTTTTGCTAATAGGAACTCCATTTATAGGGTTAGTTACAACTGGAGCTGAAGTAGTGTTGCTTGATGGTCTTCTCAGCTCAATTCTTGGATCAGGATCACCTGTTGGTAGTATATCTGTAGATCCTGAAACATGCTCACAAGATTTGTTAAAACAGTTTGTAACTAAATCAAGATCAAATAGCCAATCAGGACTAGAACCTTTCATACTGGGAGTGTGATCATTGAAAGTCACATTGGCTGATTCCTCAACTGCTCTAGTTCTGAGATTGTATACTCTATAAGCCTTAGCTTGAGAAGAGTATTCAATAAAATGTCCACCATCTTATTTCTCATCAAACTTGGCAATTTGATCCATGGTATTCAAGATGGTGCAAGGACATCCAAACGACTTGAGAAAACCAATGAAAGGTTTCCTCTTGTGCCAAAGTTCATAGGGAGTCTTACCAAGTGTCTTAACTACTAAAACTCTGTTTTGCACATAGCCGAAGGCAAATTTTCACTTGTCTTCTTCTTCATTTTGGAGCTGGCGAAAGGAAAGGATTTTCCTTCCAAAGCTTGCTTCTTCTTTAAACTCTCAGAAGTTTCTATCTTGGTCATGTGGATAGTACTTTTTGGATTGTAGAGGCAATCCTTAGCAAGATGAGAAGTACTACCACACATAACACAGTCCATTTTCTTCTTTCTAAGATTTTTCCTTTGAGAACAAGGCAGAACTTGATCACTTTCCTTCTCCATCTTCATCTTTGCAGATGATGTGGCAATTCTTTTAGGGTGAGAGCTACCTTTGGAGCTGGATGGTTCAGGTTGTGTAATAGTGGTACACAACTGATCTGTCTTCTTCATGATGTTAGGATGATTTGGACATGAACTATAACTCCTGTTACTAGAGTTCAAGTTTGAGTCTTCAGCCTGCAGAGATAAAACTTGTTTTTGCATAGAGTTAAAAGTGGCCTTGATCTCTTGAGCCTTCTTGGACTTACTCTTGGCTTTTCTGATCAAGTTCTTCCTTCTTGACTTGGTCATCCCAACTCCTTTACTCTCCTTAGAGGGATAATGACTCTTCTTAGAATGCTCTTCTTCACTATTCTCAGAGACATCCTTCACTACTTCCTCTTCATCCTCTTCACTCATGGGTTCTATGAAGGGAAGCTCATCTTCACAAGTTTCACACCTAAGAGATCTTACAGACAAAATTGTGTGTGGAGGAGCTATCTCGGTAAATCCCAGTCCCTGTTTATTTTGATAACAAACTTTTGCATGTAGGGATGAGGATATTATGTTCTTGAAGGTCTCTTCTTCAAGAACAAATTTTTCTGCCCTGGCTTTGCTGATCACAAGCTCAGCTTGGCATTCAGTTAACTTAGTGATGGGATCTTTGATTTGAGTCCTATAATTTGTGTACTCATGTTAAGAGTTGAAATGATTTTCTCTAAATCTTCTATTTTAAGTTTGTAATTATTTTCTGCTATTTTGAAATCAGATTTTAAGATATTCAAAGACTCAAGATCAGACCTCATCTCTAAGTTGTAGGACCTATATCTATTAACTTTAGCAATGCATTCAGGTGTACAGAGATGTTCCAATACCTTTGTTTATCATGGTCAGCCATTAATGCTTGGTTTGGAGATGCATCATCCACCTAAAAGCTCCAGCCAAAGCCTCCTTCTTGAACAGAAACTACAGCTTGTTGCTTTGGCTTCTCATTCTGGTTGACTCTCTCAGTGTAGTTTGGTTTGGTTTGTGCTTGGCCACCATTTTTCCTTGGTACCTTGCACTCTCTAGCAAAGTGTCCCATTTGGTTACAGTCGTAACACTTCACCTTGCTTACTGGCTGCATTGCTTGAAAACTTTCTCCCTGTCCTCTTGTAGTAGTTCTTGGCTTTGTGAGTGAGAAGAGCCATTTGTTGAACTATCACCATACACTCCGGATCATCTGGATGGATACAGTCAAGATCTTCAAGGGTGGAGAGAAAGTTGCCAGAACTTTCATCAGCAGACACAAAAGCTTGTGAAGAGCTTGTCTCTTGGAATGGACTTCCTTGAGTGTAACTCTCTCTTGGTGTCTCCGGGAAAGTAATGAAAGGACCATTTGTGAGTTGTCAGGGATGAGATGATGCGGTGGTTCTCTACTATCCCTTTCAACCATATGGAAGGCTGAACTCTGTTAATTGCTGGAGTTACTAGATGGACTTTGCATATTCATCTCCATCTGGTATCCACTAAGAATACCATACAACCCTGTGAGAGTAAGAGTCTTAAGGTTCTCAGTTCTTTTGATAACAACACAATAATATGTCCATTCTCTAGGAAGAGAGGACATAAACTTCCTTACAATGTCCTTGTTTTCAAGAGTCACTCTAACATCCATTAGAGTGTCCACATTGAGTCATGGTTTCACCTGCTTTGAAGGTGAAGTTCTCAAACTGCTGCTTCAGGAGATCCTTCTTGTTCTCCTTGGCTTCAGTTGACCCATCATACATTAGCTTTAGTGCATCCTATAATTGTTTTGCTGTTTTGCACTTCTTGAAGCCTCTATATATGGATTTTAGAAGAGTAGTTTGAAAGGAAGTTATGACTTTCTGATCTATGTCTATTCTTTTTCTATCTTCTTCAGAATAGTCAGCTACCTTCTTTGGAATCATACCACCTCCAGCAGCAGCTGAAGAGGTGCTTGGTATGTGAGGCCCAAAGACAACAAATTCCCACATCCAGGAGTCTTGAGACTTGATAAAGCCTTCCATTCTTTGACACCAAGTATCAAAGTCTTTAGGAGTGATCAGTGGGGACTTTGTCATAGTGTCAGTTTCTATATCAGCCTTTGTGAGAGCTGCCATTTGAGTTGTTAAGTGTTTTGTGAGAGTGAGGGATCTAAGCTGGTGATATCTTACAATCAAGAGCCTGGAATGTTCTGATACCAATTGCAGGACCGTTAAAGGGTTGATCAATACACTTAGTCTCACAATGAGGAGAGTACTTAGAACACTTAACAGATCAAATAGGAAACCTGGACTTTGTTTGTGATGCTAAAAACACACAAGTAAACTAGAGACAGAAACTTAAGAACAACAAGACAGTTTGGTTTTCAAGATTGCAGTATATTGCTTCTCAAGTTCTATTACAAGTGTTTACAAAGCATAAGAGATAAGTTACAAGGACTTGAGATACTTTATACTACATCCTACAGCCGGTCATACTTTGAAGGCCAGCTGAAAACACTAATCTAGGCAACAAAATCAATATAGAGTCAAAAGGCAGATTGCCTTTTAACAAATGACTATGACATGCCATAGCTCACATCCTAATATATTACAAAAAGGATAAAAGTACATAAAATAGAAAGTTATAGACATAAGACCTCAATGTACAGTTACGAAAAGCATGGACCTTTTCACCAACTTGTCTAAGTTGGTGAGTCTTCAGAGTTGCAGCGGAAAGTGGTCCAGCTTTATGGAAAAGTACATCAGATAAAGCATGTATTAAAAGTCTTCGGAAGAAATCTGTCTTCACTTCATTGGCTTCGGAAGACTTTGTCTTTGAAGCTTCGGAAGACTTCACTTTTGGCTTTGGAAGATATTGGTCTTGGCTTCGGAAGATTTCATACTTAGAATATTTTCTAATATAGAGTATGAAACTTCCGAAGCAACTTCTACTTTGCACTAAGTGCACGCATGCAGGAGAGACTTGGGTTGTTTTGGATGCATCACCCTTTCGTTAAACCTTACAAATATAGTCCCCACCGTTAGTGTCTGTTAGTTTTTAACGATCTGAGGACTAAATATGCGATATGATCAAACCATAGGGACTAATTGTGTAATTTTCTCTAAAAGTTTCAAAAAATTGAAAATCAAATAAAATTTTAAAGAAATTAAAATCAAAAACAAAAAAAATTACATAAAACCAAATAAACGTTTATAAAATTTAAAATAAATATTGATAAAATCATATTAAAGTTAAAAAAATAAAAAAATGGTTAATTTTTCGTTTTTTGGATTTATACTTTCACAATGTTTTTGGATTCTTCGATTTAAACATGACATATGAACTTCATAAAACATAATTATAAAAAAAATAAAATTTTAAGCATACTTCTCATGTTCTCCTTTTCTATTTTTATATGTATTTTATTGTTACTTTTATTTACTTTTTAAATTTGGTTAATTTTTTAACTTTTATTCTATTTTTAATGATTATTGAATTTATTTATTAAAGTTTATTTCTATTAAATTTTAATTTTAATTTTTAATTTTTATTGATTTTTTTAGATTATTTTTAATTTTTGGAGAAATTGCACAATTGGTCCCTATGGTTTGATCATATTGCATATTTAGTCACCAGATCATTGAAACTAACAGGAATTAACGACGGGAATAAATTTATAATAAACTTTTAAATGTTTGGACTAAATTTACAAATTTTAAAATCTGAGGACTAAACTTGCAATATGATCAAACCACATGGACTATTTATGCAATTTTCTCTACCTTTTTTATAACATTTTCAAAATATAACTTTAAATAACAATCTAGTAATATTATATTCATATTTAGATAATAAGATTATTTTATAATATAATTTTTTAATAATAAATATTAAGTACATAAGTTTAAACAATTGATGAAACTAGTATTTAATAAAAAGTCAACACATGACAAATTGCTCTTTTCTGTCCAACCGTTACTAACCTTCAAATATTTAATATTTTGGATTTCTATATACATTCTAATATTTGGTAGATATTACATGAGTTAGAATAAAAAAAATATTAAATTAAATATTAAGTAGTGAGTAATAAAGACTTAGGCATTAACAAATAAAAGCGGCAAACAAATTTGTTTATCAGATAAAAAAAGCGATAAAAATAGATAATAGTAATAAATTTTTAGAATTAAGAAAAAAAAACCAAAAACAAACTAATTTATTAAGTGAAAAAAAGGAAAGCATACAAGTAAATTAGAACTCGTAGCATTGTAACAAATGATGCTTTTATTTACTAATTATTCATTACATATATATTTTTTGAAACACCGACCCATACACTCAAGTACTCCCACTTCTAAAATACACCAACTTCTAATCTATCCAATATAAAAATTTAAATCATAACATTCTTCAAATAGTATTTCACTTTTCATTATACTAACAATCCAAATCGCTATTCATTATATATAAATGGCTCTTAAAATCTATGCATGCGATACCGATGGTATAAATGGTTGTTTCTATAGGATAAGATATTTAAAACTATATATATGTGAGCACTATGATCGTGTTATTGGATTCTTGAAGAGAAGATGCCTAGCAAAAGCCAAAAATAAAGGAGGGTTATATTCCCTCCACAATGCAAATCGCATCTTCATTTTTTTTATAGAATAAGTTAGTGATTTATTGAAGTTATACATCTCAAGATAATTACAAACATTTATGAAATCAAATATAACATAGTTACTTAACTGAAATGAAATATATTATTGCAAAAATTACTACCGAATAGAAAAAAAAAGTAAGAAGAAACTATTAAAGTTATCCTTGTTTGACCAAATATGTTTCACTAATTATTGTTGTTTGCTTAATGTTCCATCGTTAGGGTTGTGGAATGGTCAATATGGATCACCAAACATGTTAATTATTCTGGTTTAAGGCTATCCGGGTCAATAGGGACGGACTATTTTTGATATGTGGTACCTGATTTTAGCCAGAGAAATATTAAGGTTAGAAGAAAAGTTCAAATAAAAAAGATTTTTAAATTTAATAGGTGTAAGAATGAATCTTAATCATTAATCTTTATGATTAATATAAAAATACTAAAAATGATTCTGGGATTTACATATGTTATTTTATAGTTTTTGAAAGGGAGGTAATCTTGATCATTGTGTCACAAATGTCAGATATTATCTCAAATATTTTTTTATTATTTATTATATGTATTCATCATTTTGTTTTATGTTTTAAAATGTTTTATTTATAATTGTTTTTATATATTATATAGATTTGTTGTTATTTTATTATTGCATTTTACAATCAAAATTATACAATAATAGTATTTCATCAATATGTTTTTAAACTCATTGTTCGAAAAAACACAATGAAACATTTTATCGTTGTATTTTACGTTTATATCATTTTATGTTATTTTATCATTGTTTTTAATATATTAATTTAATTAGTTGTTTTTTTTATAATGTCTTTTACATATGAGAAGCACACAATAAGGTTCGAGTCAATGGAGTTTTATAGTTGGATTTAGAATGTGTGTAAGTTTGCGCATTAGAAAATATTAGTGTTAGCATTCTATATTTTTCATTGATGTTTGATATTAAAATGTTTAAAAAAATAATGGAAGAGTGTTTTGAGGGTAGCTACATTTGTTAGCTTTTTTCAAGTTTCTCATGATTCTTTTTAAATACACATTATTTTTTTATAAAAAATCACACCATAAAATGATATGCTTTTTTCTCTTCAATTTGAGTATAATATTACTATATTTTTGTTTTTTAATAACAATATTATGAAATTGTGTTATTTAAGGGTAAAAAAAATATGTTTTGTGTTGTTTTATTGTAAAACAACATCTCATTTGTTGTTTCACTCTAAACAAAATGTTTAATAAAAAAATCTAGCACACTAAAAAAAGTAAAAGTCCAGCACATTCAAATATAAACACTAAAATATTAAAATTTGTTGAAAATCCAACACATTCATAAAACCGTTGATGTTGGTTTGGTTAGTCAAATCTTCTAAAATATCATCAACATAATGTAACTTCGCTAAGATCTATATTGTTTTAGATGTATTTTTATAAATAGAAAAAGGCTAGTATTAAACCCCCGCGTTGCGGGGACCCGTAACGTGCTAAATAATACCAATGGCATACCACCGTCAGCGACCACCAACACCGGAACCGGAAGAGCTCGCATTAAAAAAGAAATAAAGTTGAGCGAAATATAGACGTAAAAACATTGAACCACACAAACAAAACGTAAAGCATTAAAAACAATAACTAAGTTGATCTAGGACCCGTACATTGCGATAGAGCTATTAAATGAAAAAATAGACATAACTACGTTGAACCACACACAGACGTTACGACGTATTAACTCTAAAAATTTATACCAAAAATGTAAAACGAAAAACCTATAAAAGATGAAAAGTATAGAAGTGTAAAGTTGAAAGTAAAAAATTATAAGGGTTAAATAGTAAAAAATGTAAAGTATTGGGTTTAAATAAAATATTAAATGAAAGAAAAAAAGACATGTACCACATTCAATGTTTATTGTATAACAACTAATGCAACTTTAGGTTGGTAGTTAGTAATATTAAAATTGTGGTGTAAAATTGGAACTTAAAAGGTTGATCAAGGTCAAAAAGGGAGAAGATGAAAGAATTAGGATTCCACTTCGACCTTTACGACTAGCTCCATAGAAGATCACTTAATCATATTCATCCACTTCATCTTTAAGATGATTAGATTGTGTTACTATGAACAAAGGAATCAACATAAAACGAAACACAATATTTCTTACAATTCGCCTCTCCATTTTCTCATCTAAAATTAATACCTGATATCCCAATTCGCACATACTCCTATATGAACATATGCACGTTAATGAACACATACAATAAATCATCTTTCAAGAGACCGTTGAGCTTGGAATTGAAGATGATGCAGTTTAGATGGTTAATTAAGGGATTGAACTACTTCTACTTGTATATCTTATGTCGGCAAAAGCCCATTACTTTATTATCTTGTTCTCAAGGGTTTTCTCAACCCGTAGGTTTTATTGTGTTTCTTCTTTAACAACAAAATAAGTGTTGGATTTTGAGAAGAAAGAAAACGACCCCCTTAACACAAAATAGATATGGGCAAAGATATTGAATTTTCATTTAAATGTATTTTATCCTAATTTAGAGGTATACCAGATGTCATGCTCGTAATTCTCCTCATCTTAATTAAACAATAATTAAATTTTTTATTAAACCTCCATATATGTATGTATGCTTGCATGCATGCATGTGTATGTATGTGTAGGTTTGTGTTTTTAGAGTTAATTACACAAATGGTCCATGTGGTATGGTTATTTTTCAAGTTTAGTCCCTAAGTATCATTTATTACGAGTTAGCACATTAAGTATGTCAACTTATAACAAAATTATCCATAGCTCTAATGACGTTAGTATCTACCATTAAGTTCATGTAAATGGACCAAATTACCCTTGATAAAGGCAATCAAATTAAAATTAAATTTTGTCTTCATATCCCACAAGCTCACCACCATGGCCCGTCCTACCACTGTCAACCATCATCCAGATCTACAGTTAGGAAATGATGAGTCCACCACCACTATCGGTAAGGAATCTTCCCTATCCACTCGTCTTCTAGATCTGATCGGAACTACGACCACTGCCACTCCACGACCACCTTCAAAGGAGTTCAGAAATGAGGTTCTAATGTGTTAGTGATGCTAATCTCACAACAGTGCTTCAGATGTCAAGGAATTCAAAAATGTGATTTCAATATGGTGATGTTAATTACGGCAGACGATAGGTGCGATAAATGGTGATTTAATGAGAAGATATATAGAGAAATATAAAGAGAGAGAGAGAGAGAGAGAGAGAGAGAGAGAGAGAGAGAGAGAAGAGAGAGAGAGAAAGAGAGAAGAGAGGGAGAGAGAGGAGAGAGAGAGAGAGAGAGAGAGAGAGAGAGAAGAAGAGAGAGAGAGAGAGAGAGAGAAAGAAAGAAAGAAAGAGAGAGAGAGAGAAGAGATAGAGAGGGAGAGAAAGAGAGATATGAGTGAGGGGAGAAAGGGGGGAGGGGGTGGGTGGTGGAAGTGATAGCGTGTGGTGTTGAAGTGGTGGTGAAGGCGGTGATGAAGGTGGTGGTGATAGTGGAGGTGGTGGGGCTGTGGTGGTAGTAAGAAATTAAGAAGGTGATGATTAACTTTTTTTATCAACTTCTTTAATGCAAGAGTATAACTATCATTTTAAAAGACTTAACAAAACTTAATCTTCATCCTATTTAGAAACAAATTTCTTATAACTTAGCATACTTAGTGGATTAACTTGTAATAAATGATACTTGAGTACTAAACTTGAAAAACGACCTTACCAGAAGGACCATTTATGTAATTAACTCTTGTGTTTTATGTGTGTATGGATTGATGAATTATGTATGTATGTATGTATGTAGGAGTGTTCATCGGATCGGATAACGGATTATTCGGATTATTTGGATCGGATTATTCGGATTTGAAATTTTCAGGATCCTATCCGAAATCCGATCCGATCCGATCCGAATAAGGATATTTCTATCCGATCCGAATCTATCCGAATTCAATTCGGATTGGATTCGGATATATCCGAATAATCCGAAATTATCCGAATAATCCGAATAAACCAAATAACGATATTTTCTACTTTTTTGTTTCTATATATTTTTTGCTTAATTTTTTATTCTTAACAATTTATAAATTTAAAATAACAATAAAATATATAAAACTAGAAAATGAAAATTTGGCGTGAACACAAAATTAAAAGAAAATAGATGATTGTATAGAACCCGAAGATTAAAATCTATTATTGAGAATGATATTCGATTATTACATAATTGTTTAGGATTAGAGGACTAAAATATGTCAAGATTTTTGAGTATTGAGTTGAAAACATAATAGATAGTTAGTATTGAGTATTATGTTAGAAAATTATTTGATTTCTTATTCGGATTATTCGGATATCCGAATAACCCGAATAAAAAAATTGCAATATCCGAAATCCGAATAAGGAATTCGGATTCGGATGAAATCCGATCCGAATATCCGAATAAGAATTCGGATCGGTTTATTCGGATTCGGATACGGATCGGATTTCGGATATTTTTGGATATTAGATTATCTGAACACCCCTATATGTATGCATGCATGCAACCATACATGGGGGAAACCAACTAACGAGCCATTGTGAATCTTCTTGAAAGAGTATAATTTCTAGATGGTTATAATTACTAACAATTGATAGTAACATTAGTACGAATCTTTGAAGTAACACGTAGGACCGTAAATGAACCAACGTTCAACAAATAGTTCGTGAACCGTTTGGCGGGAAGTTTGTTTATGTTCGTTCGTTTAATAAATAAACGAACACGATCAAGAAAATTCCGTTTATTTAGTTAAACGAAGTTCAGATGCTACGTTTGTTCATTTATGTTCCTGAACGTTCAATAATGTGTTCGTTAACATTTGTAACTAACACTAGCAATAGTAACTCATCGTTGATGCATTGGTTTCTAACAACAAAACACTTGTTGATGTTTTACTTTATGCATCAATTGCTACATATGCTACGCTGTTATGTTGCAACGATGCTTTAGTTGCAACTGATAATGGTTACCATTGCTAGTCAAAGTTACTATCGTTGATCTCAATTAATACTGTTGATCGTATTTATTACTGATGACGAGTAGTGTTTTTTTTACTCGCCATGAGTTTGTTCCCTGGACCTCACATGCCCGCTACCCTAAACCCTATCATGGGGCAACACCTATCATCGGACGTTGCCCCTACAACCCATTTGATAAGCGACCCATTAAAACCTACAAGTTCTTTATTACCCAAAAATAAAGAAATAACTTTAAATGAACATATACTCTATACTTCATATCCCATATAAATGTTTAGCATTAAATAATCATATGACCTTGATGACATTAAAATCACTCGTATACGAATACTTCCAACAAACATTTATGATATGAAATAACTTATGTGTTAGGACCACTACACAAGTAAAAACCACTTTTAGGGATGTACCTCTTCTCATAAAAGAAATGAGATTATTAATCATATATCAATATTTATAAGAGCAGAGAGTACATCACAACTTCATTATCCAATTCTTTAGGTCCCATATGAGTCCAAAAGCAATTCAAAACCCCTGTTTTCTACCCAATATTATGTCATTCCCTCCTTTCCTGCCATTTTTTGCAGTCCCAATGCATTAATCAACAACCATCACTAACAAACATCATAAATTGACCCTTCATCCATTCACAATCAGCTTTCTTCACAACCATCAAACAATTAAATTCTTGAACTTTTCATTCATTCTGCATTCACCCCTTAATAAATCTTTCTTCTCCACTCAACCGATGGAGATTCTTCATCTCTACATGAAGATCATATTCATGTTCATGTTCATGTTCTTCTTGGTTTCATCTGCTGCTGATCCTTTCTCAGAAGCACTGTTAAGCTTGAAATCAGAGTTCGTTGCTCCATCTGATGTTTTAATCGATTGGATCATCCCTCAAGAACAAAACCCATCTGCAATAATCCATGCTTGTTCTTGGACGGGGGTAAAATGCGATCAAAACTCCACAAAAATCACAGGTTTGGACCTTTCGTTGAAGAATCTTGGTGGGGTTTTATCTGGGGATCAATTCAATCAGCTGTTTGACCTAATTGATCTCAACATAAGCCACAACTCGTTTTCTGGCAAACTCCCAATTGGGATCTTCAATCTCACTAGCTTAAAGACCTTGGACATTAGCAGAAACAATTTCTCTGGTGATTTCCCAATTGGGATTTCAAATTTGCATCATTTGGTGGTTCTTGATGCGTTTAGTAATAGTTTCTCAGGATCACTCCCACCAGATGTTTGTGAAAATTCCTCAGTGAAAGTTCTCAACTTTGCTGGGAGTTATTTCAGTGGACCGATTCCGGGCGCGTATGGATCATGCAAAAGCCTGGAGTATCTTCATCTTGCAGGCAATTTATTGAGTGGGAGTTTGCCAATTGAATTTGGTCAGCTGAAAACTGTGACTCATATGGAGATTGGTTATAATTCTTATCAAGGTAGCATCCCTTGGCAGTTTGGTAATATGAGTGAGCTGCAGTATCTTGATATAGCTGATGCTAATCTTTCTGGTGTAATACCTAAGGAATTGGGTAATTTAACAAAACTTGACACACTTTTTCTCTTCAAAAACTATCTTTCTGGGCCAATCCCAGTTGAATTCAGTAACATTTTGAGTCTTTCAAGCTTAGATCTTTCAGACAACATGCTTTCTGGTCCGATTCCTTCGAGTTTTTCCAGCTTGAAAAATCTGAAATTGTTAAGTGTCATGTATAATGACATGAATGGCTCTGTTCCTGAAGGCATAGCTAAGCTTCCTAATCTTGAATCTCTTCTTATTTGGGACAATTTCTTTAATGGTACACTTCCACAAGAGTTGGGTAAGCACTCTAAACTCAAATGGGTTGATGTTTCAACAAATGATTTTGTGGGTGTTATCCCACCATATATTTGTTCAGGAGGAGAGCTGACTAGACTGATGCTCTTTTCTAATTATTTCTCGGGTGGGCTTTCTTCTATCTCCAATTGTTCCTCTCTTATTCGAATTCGACTCGAAGATAATCAGTTTTCAGGTGATATATCTTTGGATTTCAAGATTCTTAGTGATGTTTCTTATGTTGATTTATCTGATAATCAGCTCACTGGTGGGATTCCCTCTGATATATTTCATGCTTCAAAACTTGAGCATTTTAGTGTGTCAAATAATCCTAATCTTGGAGGAATCCTACCTGAAAAAACATGGTCTTTGCCAGCTCTTAACAATTTTTCAGCCTCATCTTGCAATATTTCTGGTAAATTTCCAGAATTTCCATTCTGTAAGTCGTTATCCGTCATTGAATTGAGTGGGAATCACTTATTAGGAAATATCCCGGAAAGCATTTCAGTTTGTGAGAATCTTGTAACATTAAATTTAGCTGAAAATAATCTGTCTGGTGAGATACCTGTCAAGTTTGGAAGCTTGATGAAGTTGAAATTTCTTAATCTGTCATATAATGATCTATCGGGTTCGATTCCAACGGAAAATACGTTTAAAACTATGGATAGCAGCTCGTTTCTTGGTAATCCTAACCTTTGTGGTGCACCCCTGGAAAGGCCATGTAATCATGGGAATGGAATATCAGAGGGAATGGAACTAGGAAGTAGAAGGAATCACAAGGTTGCTTGGGTGCTTGTATTATGCGCTGTGGTGGTTATACTCTTGGGTTTCCTTTTCGTGATCGTTTACTATCGGAGACAAACTGTAAACCGCCACTGGAAAATGGTTTCCTTTGGCAGGTTACCTGAACTCACAGCTGCTGATGTTTTAAAGAGTTTGAATTCCATTGAACCTGGTGAAACATCGTATTCATCAAATCCAGTTTGCAAAGCGGTTTTACTAACTGGGATGACGATAGTTGTGAGAAAGATCGAGTGGGGAACAAAAAGTTCAAACCTCGTGTTGGATTTCATAAACCGGATAGGCAATTTGAGGCATAAGAATTTGGTTCGGTTGTTGGGTTTTTGCTATAATAAGAATCTTGGTTATTTGTTGTTTGAATATTTGCCTAATGGAAATCTTGATGAAAAGATTGGAATTAAAAGAGATTGGGCTTCAAAACATAAGCTTGTGATTGACATTGCAAAAGGGATATGTTTTCTTCACCATGATTGTTATCCAGCTATTTCTCATGGAAATCTAAAGGCGAGTAACATATTGTTTGATGAGAATATGGAGCCCCGTTTGGCAGAATTCGCGTTCAAAACAATATCTGCGATGGAATTAGGTACGCATTTAGTTCTTACCTAAATAAACCGATTTTAACAATGGTATTATGCTTAGAAGTACCAAAAAACATGGTTTATTTTCTGGTCAAGATTGCAACAGTGGTGTCCAAAGTTACTTTTGTCCAATTTTTAACATTTTAATTAATATTTAGTTTTCCAAATTCAGTTACACAAGTTATATACTTCAATCATAATCTGATATTTTGAATAAAGTGATTTGGGTGAGTTCATGATTAAAAATACACTTCCAGGCTTCCATCAACTTTCTTCATCACCCATTTGTCCCATTTTCTCTATATAGAATCTTTTTATATACGTTTAACCCTTTAGAGATAAAACATAACCTTAGTTGATTCATTTTTAATAATCTATAAGTCATTTACTTTTATCGATCTGATATCTGTCTATATACATACATATGACAGGTGAATACAAGGGTCTCCTGGAACATGATCTTAAGGATGATATATTTCACTTTGGGGAGGTTGTTTTAGAGATCTTAACATATGGGAAGCGAAAAAATGGTGGAATAAGCATACACAAAACACCAAAAGATGTTTTATTGCAGGAAATTTATGATGATAATGAAGTGTCTGCTACTTCTTCATCTTCAAAGTCAATCCAAGAAGAGATCAAACTGGTTCTTGAAGTTGTTCTTCGTTGCACTTCCAGCAAGCAGGCGGATAGACCTTCAATGGAAGATGTCTTAAAGATTCTTACAAGGTTGGATCCTAAGAAGAAATGAGGAACTTCATGTGATGTTTTCATGTTTAGGTGAAGTAGCTTAGTTTATAAAAATGTTGATATATGGTTTGTAAAATAGCTTTCTTTGCTTGTTTTAGAATGTTGTGCTGTGAATTTCGAAGCTTGATGCAATGTTGAAGCTTCTAATGATGTTGTAAAACATGAAATTAAGGCTTGTATATCTTTTTTGTGTACTTTTTGTTCTTGTGGCGACTTGAGCATTTTGCTTTCTTGATGTACATCTAAATGATGGTTAGCAAGTTTCCAATAAGAAGCTCTATTACTGTACAGATATAGTTTATGTAATGAAATTAAAACAAACTGTTAGTTTTGTTAGACCTAATTTTTGTTAGTTCACGTGTGAAAGATCAAGAATGGCAGTTGGAAGAGTTTGACTACAAGTGGATCAGCTTAAGTCATTGAGTTTGATTGATTCTATGAGTCTCTTTTGTGATTGCTTTGAATTAGTTAGTTGGAGTTCTTTGTTTTATGAGTATTTAGTAAGTTGAAGATAGTTATAGGTTAGGTTTGTGTTTATCTAGTAAGGTGTTTGAGTCGTTTTATATTTGGTTTCGGTGGAGGACGACTATTTTAAAATTTTAATTAATAGAAAGATTCGATCATGGTTTGATAACTAGATCTTCTTATGTTTCAACTTTTTTTTCTTTTTGTTCACAAATTGTTCTGGTTCAATTGGTATCAGAGCCAACTACGCTCTCACCTTTAGTTTGAAACAACCAAGCAACACTAGAATAACAAAGAACAAACAACACAGTAATCAAGCAAAGGTTCTTATTTTTTGTGGGTAAGCAGATCGATAAAGTTGGAGCTTTTTTGAAGCAAGGGTCTCGGATTTTCTGGGTGAGCAGATCGAGCAAACAAGGGTGGTTCCCCAGGTAAGAAGTACATCTTGACAGAAGGTAGGTAATCAGGTTATGATCCATCTGATATGACCGAAAGCAAGCAAGAGGCTGCAGGTTCGGTTCTTTGAATCCGTTCAATGGAACAAGTTTAACACGAAAGAAAAAGATTAAGTTTTAGCAAGAACACACAAGATTGACAAGAAAGAAAGAAATGACAACAAGAATGAAAGAATAACAAGTTTTGAAGCAAGAAAACACAACAAGAAAGCAAGATAACTAAGCAAGAAATCAACAGGATCAACAAGATCAAGTTAACCATTATACAGAAAGTAAGCAAGAGCAAGTTCAAGAAAGTAAGCATCCACTAATTATACAAGAAAGTAAGCATGGCAGCAAATGCAGGTAACAACATGATGGTAACGGCAAAAGATAAGGCAATATTCCATTGCAATGTCCCAAATTGACATTTACTAATTATACAAGTTGGTCAGGTGCAATCAATTTTGTAAGCGTGTGCATTATGATAGGCAATTGATCTGGTAGGGCAACAGTTGACAACCTAATGACTGGTATTTTTTATTTTATAAACATTTCCCGAGGTTTTTCTAGTTTCGATGTTAAAACATAAGGAAACTAAGATGTTTGGAAATCAATTAAGGTTTAACATTTAGGAACATAGAGAGTGCAGAAGGCTTGTTTACAAACTCTTGGTGGCAAGATGGAGATGCTGAAGATGAAAGAAAGTGAAACAATAGATGAATTTCAGTGTAAGTTAAGTGGCATAGCATCCAAGTTTAAAAGTATTGGTTCAGATCTTGAATATGAAAAAATTGTACTAAAGTTACTCGACGTGCTTTCAAAGAAGTTTTTACCAATCATGGCCTTTACCAAGCAATATTCAAAAATTGAGAACATGCACTCTGAGGAAGTAGCGTCAAGAATAAAGTGCATGAAGAAAGAGGTCAACGAACCAAAGACAAAAGTGAGTTTAGATGTTATGAACATGGGGAAATTGGTCACCTTGCATATGATTGTACCAAGTGAAAGGATAAAAAGAACGATAAGGTCGTCTATGAAGAATAGGCCCCTTTCAAGCTAGCAGTTGAAGAAATCTCATCTCATCAAGAAGTATACAAGGTCATTGATCGAGAATTAGAACCCATAGCAAAACCATTTATCAAAGATCCAACAATTTTAGAGCTCAAAACTTCCATCTCAACTTATTATTTTCTCGCCCACCTTGTTTCACGATAAAAAGAATAAGCTGCTTAATGCCCTCAAAGCACATAAATGAACAATTTCTTGAAAAATCATGGATATTAAGAGAATCAACCCATACTTTTACACTTAATAATTTGATGTAAGAAAAATTCAAGTTCGTTATCCAACCTCAAAACTATGTAAATCCTAGTATGCAAGAGGCTATAATGAAAGAGGTAATCAAGTTACTTGATGCAGGTTTGATTTAGGGGATGTTTGATTACGCTGACTGAGTAAGATCTGACTGAGTCAGAAGCTGACCCAGTAAGAAGTTCTGACTGAGTTTGACTGAAACTTGGCTGTTTGATTTAGTATCTGACTGACTCTGCTGAATGATAAAAATAACCTTATTACCCCGTCGAAAATAACATATACATCTACATACACATCTACATACACATATACATCTACATACACATATACATACACATCTATATGCATATACATCTACATACACATATACATACACATTTATATGCATATACATCTGTATTCGTAAAGAAAGGATGATTACCGCAGGGAGATGCTTGGGAGGTCGCTCGGGAGGTGCTCGGTTAGGGCTCGCGCAGGTTGGGAGGTGCTCGGTTAGGGCTCGCGCAGGTCGGGAGGTGCTCGGTCTGTGCAAATGGGAGGTGCTCGATTTGGGTTCTCCGATCGGTCGCGCAGGGGAAGTCGCGCAGCGGGAGGTGCTCGATTTGGGTTCTCCGATCGGTCGCGCAGGGGGAGGTGGTCGATTTTGGTTCTCCGTTCGGTAGCGCAGGGGAAGTTCAGCAGGGGAGGTCGCGCAGGGGAGGTGGATTTGGGTCAGCAATTGCTTTTTTAAGGTTTGGGTCAGAAGCAATGACCCGGTCAGCTGGTACCACTTCGGTATCAAACGGGCTGACCCGCTGACCGAGTCAGCCGGGTCAACCCGGTCAGATATAAACAAACAGCCCCTTACATGTCTCTGATTCACCAACATAGAAGTTGTTTCAAAGAAAGGATGAATGACAGTCATAACTAATGAGAAGAATGAAGTAAATCCTACTTGTACGGTTACAGGGTGGAGTGTTTGTATCGACTATCATAACCTTAATGAAGCCACAAGAAAGGACCATTTCCCTTTGCCATTCATTGATCAAATGCTTGAATTATTATTAGGAATAATGTTCTAAAGTTTCCTTGATGGTTTTTTAGGTTACTTTTAAATTGCAATTGCTTTTAAAGACCTGGAGAAACAACATTCACATGCCCATCTACCATAATTTCTTAGTGACGTATGCATTTCAGATTATGTAATGTTCCTGCTATATTTTAAATATCTATGGTATTCATCTTTCATGACATGATTGAAGATTCTATTGAAGTTTTCATGGATGACTTTTCCATCTTGAGAAATTCCTTAAAGCAATGTCCGAGAAACTCAAAAAATATGTTGGTTAGTTGCGAAGACTCAAACCTTGTCCCGAATTAGGAAAAATGTCATTTCATGGTGACGGAAGGAATAGTATTAGGACACAAGACCTATCGAGCCGGGCTCAAAGTTGATAAGGCCAAAGTCGATACTATCTCCAAACTTCCACCTTCCACATCTCCAAACTTCAAGCATGTACACAACTATATATTCGGGTAATGGCGCTAGGTATCACCCGATACCCTACCCTTCCATAACCACCAGAAGAGTAATAAAAACGTCTAGTTTGGTTCCACCCTGGATGAAATTTTCCATGGAAGAGTCTAAATAACAAGATAGTTTTAAGAAGCGTTAAAGTTCTAGCTCATTTTGCTGGAGATCTATTATTATTGTTCTTGTTTTCAGATTTGTAAAGACATATTATTATTCTAGCTTGACAAACATAATACAAAAATATTATAAATTCTCAAAAAGAAATAACTTTGTGAGCGTTTGCTATATAAACGTTTTTTACCGTAAAAATAGAACCGTAGAACTAAAGAAAATAACGATGAATGAGGATTACAAACCACCATCATCCATGAAGGGAGGTCACTTGTTTTTCACCCTAAGTATGTCAGAATTCGTCTTGGAGTCAATCACGTGTTTGATCATGTAACCTTTCGGGTTTTCGTTATATGAAAGTTAACTTCGTTATGTTCTTGTAAGGGCTTTTTTGTCATTTATGAAACTATGTGGGTTATTTATGATTGTTTCTTTGTTTTACATTAATTCGTTAATTTAGGAGGTAACAATTTAACTTATTAAAAATAATAATAAACATAATAATAATAATAATAATAATAATAATAATATAATAATAATAATAATAATAATAATAATAATAATAATAATAATAATAATAATAATAATAATAATAATAATAATAATAATAATAATAATAATAATAATAATAATAATAATAATAATAATAATAATAATAATAATATAAGAAGAAGAAGAAGAACAACAACAACAATATAATAATAAGAAGAAGAACAACAACAACAACAACAATAATAATAATAATAATAATAATAATAATAATGATAATAATGATAATACTAATAATTGCAACCTTTGATTATTAGTTATGAATTTTAACATAAATGATAATAATAAAAATAATTTATAAAGCTTTATAAATTATGTCAATCCCTTCGGGGCAAAGCCCGGCGCGGCGCCGACGTGGTAAAAAGTCAGCCAATATGACCTCAATTCCAAACCCGAATGATGTCAATCCCTTCGGGGAAACTTTTTGAACTTGAACACGTGCTTTAATTGGGTTTTAAAAACGGTATTGATGACATTTGAGCATGAAACTGAACTTAATCAAAACAAAATCCATTTCTGTCCTTTTATCTTATTAACCGCCCAATTAATCGAAATTATGTGTTCCTCTAATCAATTAGAAATCATTAGAACGTTTAATTTCGTTAGAAACCGTCGATTACATTTCGAATTCCAACCATAACACTCGAACTCAAACTCGAATCTGTTGAAGTGGTTCTATATCAAATCAAAACTATTTAACAGAGGGCAAATGTCCCCTTCGACCCCTTTCAACTCTCTGTAACCCCAATTTCTCGAAAACTCCACACAAACATCGATTCCATACGCCCCAATTCTTCGCAAGTGGACCGAGTCTAAACCGAGCTTAATCACTTCAATCCGTTTGTAATCAAGTAAGTTAAACACACACTTATACTCGTTTTTACATGGGGAACAAAAGCCCCATGATTGTTCATATGAACAAGATCGAATTATACACCAATTTGAACGAAGATGAATCTAGGGTTCTTGGCAAATTGGGGGTTTTGTCATCTGAAGTTTTTAAAATTAAAACCACTCCTTAGCAGGAATAGGCGCCCAGCTGTCACATCCCGGCGGAAGCGTGAGATGCTTAGGGTGTGACTTGTTTGCTCAGAACTCATTGATTTATAAATTTTTAACAGATAACACAACAGCATAAACATAACATAATTCATAGGATGATATTAAAGTTTAGGATTACATTAAATCATAATAGTCAAAATTTGAAATAATATAATCCTATTACATCATAAAGATCTAACAGCTACATCTTTAGAGACGATGGAAATGAGCATCCACCGATACACTGAGGTCATAGAGGTTAACTGTCAGATTCACACAAACTTTCCTCATTATCTCTCCCCAGCCATTATACACATCAAAAGAGAACATTAAGCTGTTAGTCATGATGAATTCCTGAAAAAGCATACTCAAAATAGTCAACACAAAGTTGGTGAGTTTACAGGTTTATCTTAAACAAAATATTATTGATGCATCAGATACAACCAAACCTTACTTAATAATCAGATCGTTCATAACTATCATAACATAATTCATAAATTAGATAATATAGCACCAACACTCATCCTGTTGGTGCAAGAAATATTTTCCTAAGTAGCGTTACCAATATTATCTAACGGTTCCACATCCGAATTAATGGTTGTAATATAAATGACAGTATATCTCAAAAATCTTAATAATGCATCAATTCATAAAAACAGTATGCTTTTTCCCCCAAAAGTTTATAAAAATAAAAATGGGGCTATGAATCTCACCTCTTACTCCAAATGATAACCTATAAACAAAAATATTTATAGTTTAGAAAAATGTCTTTTCTTTAACATTTTTAGCACCTCAATTTATAAAATTTATTTCAGAAATCATATTAAGGCATACATCATGAAATTTTTACAGTAAGTGGATCCTAATATTAGACATAATATAGTGAAATTTCATTTCACTATTATTTTCAGTTTATTTTCTATAATTCTTACATTATTTGAATAATTTATTAGAAATAACTTCGGGCCTCTAAAAATATCCAAACTTGGTCAGAATACTTTTCATAATTTTTATAGTTTCTCAAAATTTTCTTATATCCCAAATCATAGCAGAGTCAATTTTTATAATTTTTATCATTTTACCAATATTCAGTAAAAATATCAGAATATGTCCAAAAATTCTTATTTTTATACAGACTGTTTTATTCTAATTTTCATATTTTCTGTAAATTTTTCATAATTTATTTCACAGTTTAAGTATTTTTCTCGAGTTTTCAGTTAGCAGATCATTTAAAAATTCATAACTTAGACATGTCTTTGAGTTTAATCATGAAACTTTTTCTGTAAGTCCTATAAATTGTAATAATCAATATATAATTTTTCCACACATTTGTCAGGGTCGGTTCTTCCAGTATGAATTTTTCTTTTAAATACTTAGGTAATTATATAAATTATTTTACTTATAGAAATGACATCAAATTTTACAGAACCCTTTTGTTAATAATTTCCTCTTATATAAATTTTGATTATCAAGATTGACTTTATTTATTTCAGATTCTTAAAGCTTCCTTACTGTTTAAAATAAGTTTGATATATTTATAAGATTCATGAAGATCTTGAATGTTAAATCAAAAGGGTTAGTCATATGTGTTTGTTTAAACACATGTATAGTCTTTGTAATCTTAACTAGTTATGGTTTAGAGGATGGAACCTTGATTTTGACAGAAGGAGAGGGTGATGATAGCTGATAGTAGCTTCTTTCTTCGATGGATTGAGTTGAGTGATTGTCCTTGAGCTTCAAAGTCTCGATTTCCCTTGAACCGGTGTAAGGTTGGTTGAGCATTCAAGTTGCGGTTAGTTTGATAGAAGGAACCGAGAGTTTAGAGGGTGTGGAAGATGGTGATGATATACGGGTGGTGTGGGGTGTCCGTGAGGTGAGGAGTGGAGGTGGAGATGGTTGTGGCGTTCGGTTATGGTAGTGGTAACCGAAAGAGTTGTGATGGTTGTGTTTGTTTAAAAGATGGTGGACATGGGGAGTCTTTGGCCGATGGTGTAGATATAGGGGAGTCTTCATGATTATTCCTAGTCTTAGGTGATGAGGTGGTTATTATAGCTTAGGTTAGTCATTGCTAGGTGGCGGTTTTGAAGCTGGCCAAGGTGTCCAAATGTTGCTAGGTGTCGAACAAGAAGGCTAATGAGTCACCAAGTTATCATTACAAGTTTAATCAATACTTAGGGTGTTAATTGGATGACTAAGGTTCTAATGAACCGAGTCTTAATCTTAAATGGTGCTTAGTTTAAGGTTTAAGTGTATGAGATTTGCTTAGTTTTGTTTTGATGTCAAGTTTCTTTGATGTTATCTTGTATTGAGGTGTTTGTTTGGGTTGTGTTTTGTATTATTTGGTGTTTTTTGGTGTTATATGGTTGAGGTACTTTGATCACTTAATGTTTGGTATCAAAAGGTTATGAATATGGATACATGCATACGTAAAAGGTTGTGCATGCATGCAAGCATGCATACGTACAACATATATATATTCACATAACATATATAATTTATAACAAGTTCCCCAAATATAGAGTAATATATATATATAATGGTTTAGTAAAATATTAACGTATGAAATCTTATATTTTTAGGGTTGTCACATTCTCCCCCCGTAAAAAATAATTCGTCCCGAAATTTATTTGGAGAGTAATACCTAAAGTTGAGAGGAACTTATCTGATCACTGACTTAAAATAGATGGGGATACTTTCTTCTGATTTCATCTACCCTTTCCCACGTATATTCTGGTCCTCTCCTAGCGTCCACTTAACTTTCACTATGGGAATTTTACTCCTTCTTAGCCTTTTCACTTCTTTGTCTAATATGGCTATTGGTTCTTCCATAAAATGAAGCTTCTTGTCTATCCTTATTTCTTGAACTGGAATTTTTAATGCCTCATCTGTTAGATATTTCTTTAGATTGGACACATGAAACGTGTTGTGTACTTCCCTTAATTCTTGGGGTAAATTTAACCTATATGCAACTGGTCCAACTTTGTCCGTGATTTCAAATGGTCCAACATACCTAGGGTTTAATTACTCCTTTTTCTAAATCGAATGATTTATTTTGTGGGTGATATTTTCAGATAAACCTTATCTCCAACTTGGGATTCTAGTGGTTTTCTTCTTTTATCAGCATAACTTTTCTGTCGATCACGTGCTGCCTTCAATTTATTTTTGATTTCCTTGATCTTGTCAGATGTTTCTTGAATAGGTCAGGGCCTATAAGTTGCCTATCTCCTACTTCATTCCAACATAGTGGTGATTACATTTTCTTCCATACAAGGCTTCAAATGGGGTGTTCCAATACTGGAATGATAGCTATTATTATAAGAAATTCTATCAAAGGTAGGTGTATATCCCAGTTACCACCAAACATCCAAGGCACAATGCACGTAACATATCTTCTAATGTTTGAATTGTCTTTTCACTTTGTCCATCTGTTTGCGGATGGTATGCTGTACTAAGGTTATTTGGGTTCCTAAAGCTTTTGTAGGGTTTGCCAAAACCTAGATATGAATCTACTGTCTCTGTCGGATATAATGAGATGGGTATTCCATGTCTAGACACAATTTCCCGCATATAAATTCTTGCTAATTTCTCCATTTTATAATCTTCTCTAATCGGCAAGAAGTGTGCTGATTTGGTTAATCTATCTACTATAACCCAAATTGTGTCATACCCACTTGAGGTTCTTGGTAGTTTAGTTACAAAATCCATGGTGATCTGGTCCCATTTCCATTCTGGAATCTCGGGTTGTTGCAGATATCCTGAAGGTTTTTGGTGTTCAGCTTTAACTCTTGAACATGTATTGCATTTTTCTACAAATTCTCCGACTGATATCTTCATGCTAGGCCACCAGTAATGGCTTTTCAAATCTTTATACATTTTGTTATTTCCTGGATGCACAGAATATTTCGATTTATGTGCCTCTTGTAGTATGATTCTTCTAAGTATATCATTATCGGGTATCCATGTTCTTCCCTTGAACTTTAAAATTCCATTTGCACCTTCTTCCAAATCTTTTTCATCTATAATTTACCTTTTTGTTGGGCCTCCCGTATTTGATTTAATAGGTCTGATTGTAGTTCCATTCTCATGGCACGTACCCGTAATGGTTTAACTCTATCCTTTCTACTTAAAGCATCTGCTACTACATTTGCTTTACTCGGATGGTATTTGATTTCACAGTCATAATCACTTAATAGTTCTATCCATCTCCTTTGTCTCATATTCAGCATTTTCTGATCAAATATGTGCTGTAAACTCTTATGATCTGTATATATTGTACATTTTGTTCTATACAGATAATGTCTCCAGATCTTTAGTGCAAATACTACTGCTCCTAATTCCAAATCATGAGTAGTGTAATTCTTTTCACTTCCCCTAAGTTGTCTGGAGGCATAGGCAATTACTTTACTCCGTTGCATTAACACGCATCCAAATCCTTGACGAGACGCGTCACAATATACTATAAAATCATCAGTCCCTTCTGGTAATGACAAGATAGGTGCACTACATAATTTACTTTTTAAGAGTTCGAATGCAGCCTTTTGCTTTTCTCCCCAATGTATGGCTTATCCTTTTGAGTTAATTCTGTCAGGGTTGAGCTATTCTCGAAAAATTTCTATGAATCTCCTATAATATCCGGCCAGTCCTAAGAATTGGCGTACTTCTGTTGGTGTTTTGGGATCTTCCCATTTCTTAACAGCCTCTATATTTGCTGGATCTACTTGTATACCTTCTTGGTTAACTATGTGCCAAGGAATTGCACTTTCCTTTTCAGAATTCACATTTTGAGAATTTTGCATATAATTTTTCTTTTCTTAACAATTCCAAGTCAACCTTAAGTGCTGTTCATGATCCTCCTTATTTTTGAAATAGATTAAAATGTCATCTATAAAAACTATGACAAACTTGTCTAAATAAGGCTTACATATCCTATTCATTAAATCCATAAATATAGCTGGAGCATTGGTTAATCCAAATGACATTACAAGAAATTCATAATGTCCATACCTAGTTCTGAATGCTGTTTTGGTATGTCCTCATCCTGAACCCTTAACTGATGATATCCTGATCTTAAATCTATCTTTGAAAAGTAACTAGATCCTTGTAATTGGTCAAATAGGTCGTCTATCCTAGGTAGGGGATACCTATTCTTCACAGTTACCTTATTAAGTTCCCTATAGTCTATACACATTCTAAACGTCCTATCTTTCTTTTTAACAAATAAAATGGGCGCTCCCCAGGGTGATACACTAGGACGTATAAATTTCTTATCCAGTAGTTCTTGAAGTTGGCTCATTAATTCCTTCATTTCTGTGGGTGCTAAACAGTAGGGTGCCTTAGCAATAGGGGTTGTTCCTGGTATTAACTCAATTTTGAACTCTACTTGACGAGGGGGTGGTAAACCAGGTAATTCATCAGGAAATACATTAGAATATTCATTGACAATAGGAACAGTTTCTATGTTTACTTTATCTATCTTGGTGTCAACAATATGAGCTAGGAAAGCTAAGCATTTCTTCCTTAAACATTTTTGTGCGTTCTTACAGGAAATTATCTTCATGACACCTCTAGGTTTCTCACCATATATGCAAAGTGTTCTATTTTCATTAATCAGATGAATTCTTATCATTTTCTTGCCACATACTATTTCAGCCTGATTTTTACTTAACCAATCCATTCCCACAACAATATCAAATCCTCCTAAATCCATAGGAATCAAATCTATATTGAAATAATTTTCATCTAGATTATAGTACAATAGGAATGATTTCATAGGCTTCAATTATCTTACCATCAGCTAGTTCTATCATATATTTTTTATTTAACTTTTCTGAGGTTAGGTCAAGCAGTGGTCTAAACGTGTTTGAAATAAAACTACGGGTTGCTCCAGTATCAAATAGTACAGTAGCGTACTGATTGTTTATAGGAAACGTACCCGTTACAACCTCCGGTTCATGTCGAGCTTCTTCAGCTTGTATCACAAATGCTCTTCCCGAGGGTTGTTTTGGTTGACCGGAACCTTACCCTTCAGTTGTGGACATTCGTTTCGAAAGTGGTTTTCGTTTCCACATTGATAACAGACTGGTTTTGGGTTAGTGGGGCTTTTACAGTCTCGGGATATATGTCCCTTTTTCTTGCAGTTGTAACAGATTACTATTACGCAATTTCCTGATGATATCTTTGACAGGTACTGCACCATGGCTGGTTTTCAGCTTGTGGTTTCTTTTCCCGTGTCATTCCTAAGAAGTTTCGGGTGGGTTGTCGGGCTATCCTCTTCTGAGGATTTCCTCTAAACTTTCCTCTTGTTATCATCATTCCATTTCCTTTTCTCTCCTGATCTAAGGTTACTTAAGGATCCGTTTCTTATCATTTCATCAATCAAGCTCCTCTGATAGGCTTACGACATCTTGGAAAGTTTTAGGCATAGCAGATTTCACTAGCTCTCTTATTTGTGGTACTAATCCCCAAATATATCTCCTATCCTTTTTGCTTCTGGGGTCACCAGGTGTGGTACTAGCCTTGAGAGTTCATTATATCTATCAGTGTACTCTCGATGTGCTGCCCCTTTCATTTCTAGTGCTAAGAATTTAGTCTCTAATTTTCTATTTCATTGTAGGGACAGTATTTTTCTATTATTGAACCCTGAATTCGTCCCAACTTAATCCATTCATAACATGCCTACCTTTAGTGTGCATTTCCATTTTCCACCAGGATTGTGCCCCTTTTAGTGAATGCGAAGCAAACAAAGTTTTGTTGTTGTTGGCACAATTACTGATTTCTAAGGTTGATTCCATCTCATCCAACCAGCGTAGGGCTTGTACAGCTCCGCCTCTACCATCAAATTCCCGGGGCCTACATGACATAAAAGCTTTATAGGAGCATCCTTTTTCAGTTATAGTTCCTCTTCCAGTTGTCCTCTCATGGTGTCGACTACGGGTATTTCGTTACCTGGTGTCGTGTTCCAAGGTTTAGGTTTTATTGAAGCTGGGTTACTAGTATGGGTATAGCAGCCTCTATTTGCTGTGTACTAATCGTGAGATTCTATCATCCTCATTGGTGGTTGTGTTTACAGGAGTTTCTTCTCCAAGCCTGGTTCTAGGTCGTCCTACTCGCGTCGTTCTTCTTACAGGCTGTGTGTTCCTTCTTGGCGGCATGATTTTCTATAGTTAATTGTAGTCAATGTTAAAAGAATTTTAAATTCCTAATAGTATTTTAGCTAACACATAACAAATAATAATTCCAAACACAAAAGATATATTTCATTTAAGTTCTTATTAAGGATTTTTGCATGTTAGAGTTAGAAGATAATTCTAATTTCCATGAACCCATTTCCATATCCTTGAAAAGATGTTTTTCTTGGGTGCCTTCAATTCTTTAACATTCTTCTGAATACTGATTCCTTGTTGAATTTTCTTAAGCTGTTTAAGAGTCTGTTGAGCTGTTGTTATTTGGTCCTCATCCATCTTTTGTCTTTTGCTCTTTCTTTCCTCCTTCTTAGGAGAGTCAACATTTTGTATTTCTGCATCCTCATCTTGCTTAGCCTTGAACTTGTTTCCGGGTCGTACCTTTTTCCTGGGAGTTTTAATGGTATATCCTCCTACTGTTACTGGTGCATGTCGGACATAAAATTTTGGCTTATGGTTATTTTCAATTTCAGTTCAGAAGGTTCCATGACTTGTTGAGGTTCGGGTTCAGATATGATTTCTCTATAATTGCTATGGTCCGAATATTCAGACGGGTCAGTCTCATTGAGATAATTATCAGTGCTCATAGCTGCAAAAAGTCTTTTTATAATTTTGAGCAAAATAGTTAGTCACTTATTTCCACATATTATAAATAAATCTTTTACCTTTAAATTTACTAAGAGGTAATGTTAGAATATTCATGAAATCACAAAAAAATATTCACGTATACACATAACATGCATATCATATTACGAGCTTATGGTTATAGTCTAGGCATTTTATGATACCTAATTCTCTATAACCAATGGCTCTGATACCAACCTGTCACATCCCGGCGGAAGCGTGAGATGAGCTTTAGGGTGTGACTTGTTTGTTCAGAACTCATTGATTCATAAATTTTTAACAGATAGCACAGCAGCATAAACATAACATAATTCATAGGATAATATTAAAGTTTAGGATTACATTAAATCATAATAGTCAAAATTTGAAATAATATAATCCTATTACATCATAAAGATCTAACAGCTACATCTTCAGAGACGATGGAAATGAGCATCCACCGATACACTGAGGTCATAGAGGTTAACTGTCAGATTCACACAAACTTTCCCCATTATCTCTCCCCAGCCATTATACACATCAAAAGAGAATATTAAGCTGTTAGTCATGATAAATTCCTTAAAAAGCATACTCAAAATAGTCAACACAAATGTTGGTGAGTTCACAAGTTTATCTTAAACAAAATATTATTGATGCATCAGATACAACCAAACCTTACTTAATAATCAGATCGTTTATAACTATCATAACATAATTCATAAATCAGATAATATAGCATCACAACACTCATCCTGTTGGTGCAGGAAATATTTTCCTAAGTAGCGCTACCAATATTATCTAACGGTTCCACATCCGAATTAATGGTTGTAACATAAATGACAATATATCTCAAAAATCTTAATAATGCATCAATTCATAAAAACAGTATGCTTTTTCCCCAAAAGTTTATAAAAATAAAAATGGGGCTATGAATCTCACCTCTTACTCCCAATGATAACCTATAAACAAAAATATTTATAGTTTAGAAAAATGTCTTTTCTTTAACATTTTTAGCACCTCAATTTATAAAATTTATTTCAGAAATCCTATTAAGACATACATCACGAATTTTTAAAGTAAGTGGATTCTAATATTAGACATAATATAGTGAAATTTTATTTCACTATTATTTTTTAGTTTATTTTCTATAATTTTTACATTATTTGAATAATTTATTAGAAATACCTTCGTGCCTCTAAAAATATCCAAACTTGGTCAGATTACTTGACATAATTTTTATAGTTTCTTAAAATTTTCTTATATCCCAAATCGTAGCAGAGTCAATTTTCACGATTTTTATCATTTTTACCAATATTCAGTAAAAATATCAAAATATGTCCAAAAATTCTTATTTTTATACAGACTGTTTTATTCTAGTTTTTTATTTCTGTACATTTTCATAATTTATTTCATAGTTTAAGTATTTTTCCTGATTTTTAGTTAGCAGAACATTTAAAAATTCATAACTTAGACATGTCTTTGAGTTTAATCACAAAACTTTGTTTGTAAGTCCTATAAATGTAATAATCAATATATAATGTTTTCACATATTTTCCAGGGTCGGTTCTTCCAGTATGAATTTTTCTTTAAATACTTAGGTAATTTATATAAATTATTTTACTTATAGAAATGACATCAAAATTTACAGAACTATATTTTTAATATTCTAAACATATTTTCAATTTTGTTCCCACAATCATAGTCATTAACATAATAAACTGAATTAACAAGTTGCACCTAGGTTTTTAACCCTTTTGTTGATAATTTCCTCTATATAAATTTTGATTATCAAGATTTACTTTATTTATTTCAGATTCTTAAAGCTTCCTTACTGTCTTAAAATAAGTTTGATATATTTATAAGATTCATGAAGATCTTGAATGTTAAATCAAAAGGGTTAGTCATATGTTTGTTTAAACACATGTATAGTTTTGTAATCTTAACTAGTTATGGTTTAGAGGATGGAACCTTGATTTTGACAGAAGGAGAGGGTGATGATAGCTGCTAGTAGCTTCTTACTCCGATGGATTGAGTTGAGCGATTGTTCTTGAGCTTCAAAGTCTCGATTTCCCTTGAACAGGTGCAAGGTTGGTTGAGCATTCAAGTTGCGGGTAGTTTGATAGAAGGAACCGAGAGTGTAGAGGGGTGGAAGATGGTGATGATTACGGGGGTGTGGGGTGTCCGTGAGATGAGGAGTGGAGGTGGAGATGGTTGTGGCGTTCGGTTATGGTAGTGGTAACCGAAAGAGTTGTGATGGTTGTGTTTGTTTAAAAGATGGTGGACATGGGGGTCTTTGGCCGATGGTGTAGATATAGGGGAGTCTTCATGATTATTCCTAGTCTTAGGTGATGAGGTGGTTATTATAGCTTAGGTTAGTCATTGCTAGGTGGCGGTTTTGAAGATGCCCAAGGTGTCCAAATGTTGCTAGGTGTCGAACAAGAAGGCTAATGAGTCACCAAGTTATCATTACAAGTTTAATCAATACTTAGGGTGTTAATCGGATGACTAAAGATTCTAATGAACCGAGTCTTAATCTTAAATGGTGCTTAGGTTTAAGGTTTAAGTGTATGAGATTTGCTTAGTTTTGTTTTGATGTCAAGTTTTTTTGATGTTATCTTGTATTGGTGTTTGTTTGGGTTGTGTTTTGTATTATTTGTGTGTTTGTGTTGGTGTTATATGGTTGATGTACTTTGATCACTTAATGTTTGGTATCAAAAGGTTATGAATTGGTTACATGCATACGTAAAAGGTTGTGCATGCATGCAAGCATGCATACGTACAACATATATATATATATCACATAACATATATAAGTTATAACAAGTTCCCCAAATATAAAGTAATATATATAATGGTTTAGTAAAATATTAACGTATGAAATCTTATATTTTTAGGGTTGTCACACCAGCCTACCGGTTAGTCACACTCTGTGTACAGCAGAGGTCCCGGGTTCGAACCCGGGCACCCTCAACCTTTTTTAAGGCTTTCTTTAACTATTTAAGTTACAGAAAATTTATAAATATGTTAAAATCATTTTTAATAACTAAAATTATTTTAAAGAGTTACCAAAATATTTTCTAGTAAATTTTCAAAAATTAAATACTTATATTTTCTTAATATTATAACAAAAATTATTTGAAAGTATTGCTTATAATCTTGTAAAAAGGGACTTGAAGTTAAATAATTTATTTAACAATAGGTTTAATTAATAAATTATTATTAGACAAGATGTTATTTAACAAGATTGTAATTATTATTTATTTAATCATGTTGTATTATAAATGGTTATAAAAATATATTCAAACTTTATATTTAAACCTTATTAATCATTATTATAAATGATTATCGTTCTCTATATTAAATTACTTAAATGGTTTATTTCTTTTTCATTGAATCAAAATATAAGTGATTCCATTATTTACTTTATATCTTGATCAACCCCCAAAATTCCAAATGAATCCCTAGTTCACATTTTATCGTTAATCATATTCTTAATCTTGGAACTTGTATGTTTAGGTATTCTGTAAAAGGAATCGTTGGAGCAATCTTAATATCTTGATATTTTTCTCTTAAGTTCATCTAATATAACATGTGAGTTTTCATGCCCCTTTTACCTTATTTCACACCTTTTGGGGTGAAACATGTTAACGTTATAAACTTACACTTGTAAACATCTTGATACTTGTAAATGCACTAGCAATTCGTATTTAATCTTGTCATGGTTATTTGTAATATTGTGAACCTTACATGATAGACATTTTGTGTAAACAATCATTAACTATTGCTAGCCTAGCGACGTCATAGATCTATGGGCTTGACAAGTATTTGGTGCTAAAGCCGAGGTTATTGCCGGCTCCTGATGACGTATGCTTGTTTATCATGGGAACCAAGTACACTTAGCTAATCGTTATAACTTATTGTGGCCATCTTTATCAAGGTTTGATTGTATCATTATGCTATCTATATACTTACATTATTCGTAACCTATGACATGAATTGCTACTTATAAACTATTATATGTATATATGTATAACCCATGGAAACTCACCAACATTCAATTATTGACTTTATTTTTAACATGTTTCAGGAAAATGCGGAAGGTGATGTTTGATTTGAAGTATGGACAATCTAGGGTTGGACCTAGAAAATAAAGACATGTTTTAAATTTTAGAACTGTTGAACTTATGTTAGTTTTGGTTTTCTTTGAGATTATGGTTGTAACTTGTCACACCCTCAAAATCCACGTGCGGAGTTTTACCGCGAGGCGTGTGAACAAACCAGGATCACAGTCAATAGTTACTCAGAATGACTCTATATGCCATGATTAAAATAAAACAACCAAAGTTCAACATTAAATTGTGCGGAAGCGTTTTGAAAACAACCCAAGAAATAAAAGTATAACTATGGCAAAACATGTGCCAACCCAAAAGAGTAAACAATAATCATTAAAATGCTAATTGTCTTGAAAACCGAGTCTTAGTATGCAAATGAACCGTGGAGTGCTCCTAAGGCAAGCAGCTAATGACCTGAGAATAGCATACTAAAATGTCAACACAATGGTTGGTGAGTTCAAGAGTTAATATTCAAACATAAACAGTTTAATAATCGAGATATACTAGTAGTGCATTGCAACAGATAGCTAGTCCATTAACAAATAAATATTAATGCATAGTGATTTCGCAATTGAAGCTGACTGTGTTACGTTGTTGCCTCCTGTCACGACTCAACAGGTCGTGACAATGTTCAATAGGACAAATTGCACCCGGTTGACCTCGAGTCACACAGGTGGGGCTCGTCAGACCCAGTAGTACTACACAAGTTTCCCCGCTATTCAATATTAACAATTCGAAAGTGTGAGGACTTTCCCATGATAAACAACACTATATTAATATTATGCACAACTAAAATATATGTAAAGCGTTTGTAGTTTTACCAGTATGCTATCTCCCCCAAAAGAGATTATGTAAAGAGTGGGGCATGAACTCACCTGATATGCGTATAGATACTTAGAGTTTGACTTGACTGACAAAGTGAACAGACAACCCTCAGAGGTTACCTAGATCATATAAGTATATGAGTACGTGCAACAGAGAATATGTGAAACCCTAAGTACACTACAACCAAAGACTCAGGTTTCAGAAAAT
The DNA here is from genome assembly GCA_025215565.1 of Flaveria ramosissima. Lineage (NCBI taxonomy): Eukaryota > Viridiplantae > Streptophyta > Magnoliopsida > Asterales > Asteraceae > Flaveria > Flaveria ramosissima. The sequence continues at coordinate 6,149,506 of CM046030.1, read as the reverse complement.
ATACATTTGACTCAGTTGACCCGTTTGACCCGTTGGTGACTTTATGTGTTTTAAACCATTTAAACAACCATACACATATATCATACAAGTTTAACATTCAAATGGTTCATGAGTATGCTACATCATCCAGGTGTATCACATAGATCATCATACAACCAAGTATCATACAAGTCATGCGAATCTAGAACATTAACATGTCCACTAATTACAACATAATTAACATGTCACACAAAGATCAAATCACGCACCACATGCCATGTGAAGCCACTCACGACTTCACCCTAAACCCTGCCAATCCTACTAAGTAGGGGCCTCAGATTCGCACGCGTGTATGATGATCACATTCACATTCACTAACCATTTCATACATTCAACATGCATCACAACAATCAATTTCCAATCCCAAGCATGATATCTTAACTACTAATCCACATCAATATCATACATGCTCATCAAAGTACTAACACCACTCATGATTAACCAAACATCTCATACAACAATATTAACATGTTCCAACCACATTAGAATTCATCTATGAACTTACTAACATGCTCCTAGCATCTCAAACATGATCAAACCATCATCTTTCACATGTTGCAAAAATAAAGTTTCCCTTTGGGAAAGCACATCCCAAAACCTATCAAACATCCTATACATTCATGAATTCATTAATAATATACCAATTCAAGCTCATATCAACATCTAAGCATGATCAACAACATCCAAACATCATAACTCATCAATTCATATCCTAAAAAGTTACTATCTTTAGTAAGGTATGAACTATAGCATGTGTTCTTGAATTCCCAATGCTCACAACAAAAATCTAACATCTAATCATCACCATGAACACATCCATAACATCAATTCATCAATTCAACATTACATGCAAAATAAAGTTACTATTCTTAGTAACCTATGAACATCAACATCAATTCACCAATCTCTTGCAAAATCAATGTATCTAACATTCATACAACCTACTAATCATCAAACATTCATCAAACAATCATCCATCATGCATAATCATGCCATTTTCGAACTAGGGTTTGCTTCATAATCAAAGTTCATGATCAATCCACTAAAACATACAATTCATGCATAATCAACGTTAAACAACATGTAATAAATCTAACTAACATACTAACATCATCAAACAACATCAAATTCGACTCCATGAAGACAAATTTCGCATTTAAGGTTCGGCCATGATGAACAACACACAAGAACTCGAAAATCTAACCTTTAACACAAGTTGACTTGCAATTGATGATTCCTATGGGTTGTATGCCTTGTGAAAACCGATCCAATTTCGAGTTCCCTTGCTTGTTCTTGGCTGATTTCGCAAAGGAGAGGGTGGGGGGAAGGGTTAATTTGCATATTGACAATTTCTTAAACCCTTGTGTTTTGCATTTATTAAAAGGCACTCTTTTAAACACTTTTAAATGGTTTTTAACTACAATACTAAACATATAACTCATGGTAACAATTATATGTTTTATCTTTATAAAACACAAACATACGAATAATACACACGTTTCCACGTTACGCGATTAATTCCCAATTAACATATAAAAACATGCAAGCACATAAACATAACACAATAATCACATAATCAATTAGATTCTCATTAATTTAACATTATTCATTATTATTAGGTCACCAACGTTAAACGACAACTAGTGTGTGTTCACGACACGTGTATGCAAGACTTAACGAAACTAACGGAGTTTGGTAACGGAAATTTACCGGATGTCACATTATCCCCATGTTGAAAGAATTTTTTCGTCCCGAAAATTGCGTTACATGGTGAGAGTGTTCCATCACTGGTCTACTGCATTGGCACACAGAAATCGAAATCGAGTGAGTTTTGGATGAGTTGTCACATCATCCCCATGTTGAAAGAAATTTCGTCCCGAAATTTAAATCAATACCTTCGTCTGCTGGCATTGTCTTCTCGAATAGGTGAGGGTACTTAAGCTTCATTTGGTCTTCTCGCTCCCATGTGAATTCCGGTCCACGTCGCGAATTCCAACGGATTTTGACAATAGGTATCTTGCTTTGCTTAAGTGTTTTCACCTCACGGTCCATCACCTCAACTGGTTCTTCAATAAAACGTAATTGCTCATCCACTTGAACCTCTTCTAGTGGTACGACCATCGTTTCATCAGTTATGCATTTCTTTAAGTTTGATACGTGAAATACATCATGGATTCCACTTAGCGAATCAGGTAGGGCTAGACGATAGGCCACTGGACCTATTCTTTCCACTATTTCAAATGGTCCAACGTACCTCGGGTTTAGCTTCCCTCGCTTGCAAAAACCGAACTACGCCTTTCCATGGTGAAACTTTCAATAAAACCTTGTCACCAACCTGAAACTCTAAAGGTTTCCGTCTCTTATCAGCATAACTCTTTTGTCGGTCTCGCGCTGCTGCCATACGGTTCCGTATCTGTACGATCTTCTCGGTTGTCTCATGAATTAACTCGGGACCTGTTAGCTGACTATCACCAATTTCTGCCCAGCAAACCGGTGATCTACATTTTCTCCCATACAACGCTTCGAAAGGTGCTGCTTGTATGCTAGTATGATAACTGTTGTTATAAGAAAACTCCACCAATGGCAGGTGAATTTCCCAGTTATTCCCGAAATCAATTACACAAGCACGTAGCATATCTTCCAACGTCTGTATGGTACGCTCACTCTGGCCATCCGTTTGCGGGTGATAAGCAGTACTCATATCTAATCGTGTACCCAAAGATTTCTGCAATGATTGCCAGAAGTGTGACGTGAAACGAGCGTCGCGGTCAGAGATAATTGAGATCGGTACACCGTGTCTCGAAACGATCTCCTTGAGGTACAGGCGGGTTAATTTCTCCATCTTGTCAGTTTCCTTTATTGCAAGAAAATGAGCAGATTTTGTCAATCGATCCACAATAACCCATATCGTATCACAACCAGTACTAGTCCTGGGCAGCTTGGTAATAAAATCCATGGAGATTTGTTCCCATTTCCACATCGGTATCTCGGGTTGCTGCAATAGTCCGGATGGTTTTTGATATTCCACCTTTACCTTCGAGCAGGTCAAACACTTGCTCACATACGTAGCCACATCCGCTTTCATGTTAGGCCACCAATAGTGCGCCTTTAGATCATGATACATTTTGTCGGATCCAGGATGTATAGAATACTTAGATTTGTGTGCCTCACTCATAACCAAGTCTCTCAGATTTCCATAGGCAGGCACCCAAAGTCTATCCATGAAATACCGAATTCCATCCTCCTTCATCACCACTGTTTATCCATTCCTCTCAACGACTCAGAACCAATATTTTCTGCTTTTAAAGCTTCTATCTGTGCCTCCTTAACTTGTTCGGGCAGTTGAGTACTGATAGTAAGCTGTAAAGCTCGCACCCGTCTGGGTTTAGCTGTTTCCTTCCGGCTTAAGGCATCAGCAACCACATTCGCCTTTCCCGGATGGTATTTAATAGCGCAATCATAGTCGTTTAGCAGTTCCACCCAACGTCGTTGCCTCATATTCAATTCCTTTTGCTCAAAGATATGTTGAAGACTCTTGTGATCGGTGTAGATAGTGCACTTGGTACCGTACAAGTAATGTCTCCAAATCTTTAAGGCAAAGACTACTGCACCCAACTCTAAGTCATGAGTAGTATAGTTCTTCTCATGAACTTTTAATTGTCTCGAGGCGTAGGCTATCACCTTGTCTCGCTGCATTAAGACACAACCCAATCCTTGAATGGATGCATCACAATACACCACGAAGTCATCCGTCCCCTCTGGCAGTGCTAGTATCGGCGCGGTACAGAGTTTCTGCTTTAACGATTGAAAAGCCGATTCTTGACTCTCGCCCCATTTGTATGTAGTCCCTTTGTGAGTCAAAGCTGTGAGAGGTTGTGCGATCTTAGAGAATCCCTCAATCGTCGATAGTAACCTGCTAATCCCAAAAATTGTCTTATCTCACTCGGCGTTTTGGGTGTGGTCCAATTCTTGATCGCCTCAATTTTGGCAGGATCAACATGTATCCCTTTCTCATTAACAATATGACCTAGAAATTGCACTTCTCGTATCCAAAAGTCACACTTAGAGAATTTGGCGTACAGCTGTTCCTTTTTCAATAGCTCTAAGATCATTCGCAAGTGCTCTTCATGGTCTTCCTTGGTCCTTGAATATATCAGTATATCATCGATAAACACAATGACAAACTGATCGAGGTAGGGTTTGCACACACGGTTCATGAGGTCCATGAACACAGCAGGTGCATTTGTCAACCCAAAAGGCATGACCAAGAACTCATAATGACCGTAGCGGGTACGAAACGCGGTTTTGGAAATGTCTTCTTCGCGGACTCTGAGTTGATGATAGCCGGATCTCAAGTCAATCTTCGAATAGTAACTTGATCCCTGGAGTTGGTCACAAACAGGTCATCGATACGAGGTAGAGGGTATCGGTTCTTGACTGTTACTTTATTTAACTCCCTATAGTCAATACACATCCGAAATGTGCCATCCTTCTTCTTAACAAACAGGACAGGGGCTCCCCAAGGTGATGTACTAGGTCGAATAAAGCCCTTATCTAATAGCTCCTGGAGTTGTGACGACAACTCCTGTAGTTCGTTCGGTGCTAATCGATAAGGTGCTCTAGCAATCGGGGCTGCGCCGGGAGTTAGCTCAATTTGGAATTCCACTTGACGATGAGGTGGTAATCCAGGAAGATCCTCTGGAAACACCTCTGGAAAGTCACGCACTATGGGAATATCCTCCATTCTCCTTTCCTTCGCTTGCTTATCGGTTACAAGTGCTAGAATAGCCACACGACCCTTTCGTAGTAACTTTTGGGCTTTCATGAACGAGATGATGCCTATCACAGCACCACTTCTATCACCTCGGACTGTCAGAATTTTGTCATCAACAGGAATTCGTATGATCTTCTCATGACATATAACTTCCGCTTGCTTGCTAGAAAGCCAATCCATGCCTATCACAACATCAAAACTCCCCAGCGTAACAGGCATAAGATCTATAGCGAAAGTATGACCAGCAAGTTCTATCTTACAGTCTTTAAGGATATGCGTTACGTGGATCTGTTTACCGTCAGCCAATTCTACGGTGTATTTAGATTCTAGGGCGGAGGGTATATCACTTAAAAGACTACAGAATTTTAAGGACACGAAACTCCTATCAGCTCCAGTATCGAATAGTACCGTAGCAAAGCAACCATTAACAGAGAATCTACCAGTAACAGTTGTAGGATCATTTAGAGCCTCACCTGAGCCAATGACGAAGGCTCTCCCTTTTGCTCCATCCTTGTTACCGCCATTACCATTACCATTTCCACCGTTGTTGTTATTACCATTGTTGTTGTTGTTATTGTTGTTGTTGTTGTGTCCATTTCCGTTGTTGCCATTTCCATTTCTCCTTAGTTGTGGGCAATTTCGCCTGTAGTGCCCTTCTTTTCCACATTCAAAACAACCCTTAGGAGTTTCCTGAGGTTGTTGTGTCCTCCTAACCAGCTCACCACGACAATCCTTCGCAGCGTGTCCAATTTTACCACAACGCTGGCATTTGAAGCTATCACATCGTCCCACATGATGATAGTTGCACCGGTTGCACTTCGGGTGTCTACCACCATAACCACTGGGTCCTTGATTATTTGCAGTCGTTTGGTGGAAGTTACGATTATTGTCGAACCTCCGTTGCTGTTGGACCGGCTGTTGTTGCTGCTGAGGTTGAGGTTGACCGCCAGAAGATGATGATGCTTTGGTGTTGCTAGTACTATCCCACTTTCTTTTGTTATCGGGCACGCTTGCCACGGCGCCCCGCTTGGGTAGACGTCCTTGTTCCACGGCTTGGTCAGTTAGCTTATGGGCTAACTGAATGGCTTGCTGTATGGTGGTTGGGTTAGAAGCAGTTACCATACTTTGAATTTCGGGTACTAGTCCCCGTATGTAATGCTCGATCCTTTTATGCATCTCATTCACCATTCCTGGGCATAGTGTTGCTAGCTCGTGAGTTCTGGTGGTGTAGGCCTCGATTTCTGAGCCCTGCATTTTCAGTTGCCAGAACTCTATCTCCAACTTCTGCACCTCATTGCGAGGACAGTACTCCTCGGTCATCATGGTTTTGAACTCAGCCCACGGCAGTCCATTAGCCAGTGCTTGCCCCAACATCTGGACTTGTGCATTCCACCAGGATAAGGCGGCACCCTCCAGGGTCCCGGTGGCATATTTCACCTGATCAGCAGGTGGACAGTTGCACTTGGAGAATACGGACTCCGTCTTCTCGAACCAGCGTACTAGTCCCACAGCACCTTCAGTACCGCTGTAGGTATGGGGCTTACAGTCCATGAAGGACTTATAAGTACATGCCGGTGGTCCTGCTTTAACACAACAAATATTGATCAGACAACCTATACGGTTACACAGGATATTCGGTTTAACTTTCAATCATTGTTTACCTGCTGGCTGTCCCGCTTGGGCAGCAGCCACCGCTGCCTGAATCAGGGCAGCTATCTCAGCAGGGGTCATATTCACGGCACCCGCGCCATGATCTCCGGCGCCATGGTCTCCGGCGCCACGCCCACGACCGCGCCCACGGCCACGTCCACGACCACGTCCACGTGCGTCCATTTTTCACTTTACATCCACAAATACAATAATGAGTAACATCAAACACATTTATCTCATTGAAGTACAGTAAACAATAAAGAAATAATAAATCATCACAACCACAACATTCATAACAAAAATAATAACCAAAATAAATAAATTGCAAATGAGTCACAATGTATTCATCAATGTCAAAATTTAAGTTTGTCGTTCGAGTGGGGAAACAACCCTTCCCACATAGGTTTCAAAGAAAACACTACGTAGTCTAAGTCATATAAGAAAATCAGTCGACAATATCAGATCCATCACTATCATCTTCCTCCTCCTCGGGTTCCTCCTCCTCGGGTTCCTCCTCCTCAGGTTCCTCCTCCTCAGGTTCCTCATCCTCAGGGTCGACTGCAGGAGCAGGAGCTATAGCAATCTGGAGTGCTGCTAGCTGTGCCTCCAAGGTAGCAATCCTATCATCAGCCACTGCATCCCTCTGCTCGCGAGCAGCCACGCGTCCTCTGAGTGCTACGATCCCATCTTCCATTTGATAACACCCGTTTAGGGTCTTTCCATGGCGCTCCTCGAGTTCATCCACCTTATGCCTTAGTTTGTACACCTCGGTCTGTAGTGTACAAACGTCACTCGTGAGTCGCCTGACTCGATGCTGCTCTGTATCTAGTGCTGCCACCAATGCAGCAATCAACTGCTCGTTGGACTGCACCGTCCGGGGAAGTGAAGGCATTGCTTGATCAGAGTTACTTCTCGTTCTGGGTCTCGGGTCAGGTACGCGTTCCCTATACATGATGTGATTGACAAACCTAGGATAAAAACTCCAGTCCCTTGGGGGGTCACGCTTCATCAACGCGAAAGGTTGATCCCAGTCAAACTCCCCTCGAGGATACTCTAAACGAGGCCAGTCGAGTCCATCATCAGGTACAGGTGCGGGAGGTGGGGACTCGGATCGTGCAGGTGATGCAGGTCGTTTACCAGAAGCTCTTGATGACGATGCCATGCTGCAGATAGTGTGACGTGTATGCCAATGAGTATACAGTAGATGAAAATAAAGTACAGGTAACTAACTAACTGTGTGCGGTTATAGTCTAGTGTGTATGCAACCTAGTTCCCTATAACCAATGGCTCTGATACCAATCTGTCACACCCTCAAAATCCACGTGCGGAGTTTTACCGCGAGGCGTGTGAACAAACCAGGATCACAGTCAATAGTTACTCAGAACGACTCTATATGCCATGATTAAAATAAAACAACCAAAGTTCAACATTAAATTGTGCGGAAGCGTTTTGAAAACAACCCAAAGAAATAAAAGTATAACTATGGCAAAACATGTGCCAACCCAAAAGAGTAAACAATAATCATTAAAATGCTAATTGTCTTGAAAACCGAGTCTTAGTATGCAAGTGAACCGTGGAGTGCTCCTAAGGCAAGCAGCTAATGACCTGAGAATAGCATACTAAAATGTCAACACAATGGTTGGTGAGTTCAAGAGTTAATATTCAAACATAAACAGTTTAATAATCGAGATATACTAGTAGTGCATTGCAACAGATAGCTAGTCCATTAACAAATAAATATTAATGCATAGTGATTTCGCAATTGAAGCTGACTGTGTTACGTTGTTGCCTCCTGTCACGACTCAACAGGTCGTGACAATGTTCAATAGGACAAATTGCACCCGGTTGACCTCGAGTCACACAGGTGGGGCTCGTCAGACCCAGTAGTACTACCCAAGTTTCCCCGCTATTCAATATTAACAATTCGAAAGTGTGAGGACTTTCCCATGATAAACAACACTATATTAATATTATGCACAACTAAAATATATGTAAAGCGTTTGTAGTTTTACCAGTATGCTATCTCCCCCAAAAGAGATTATGTAAAGAGTGGGGCATGAACTCACCTGATATGCGTATAGATACTTAGAGTTTGACTTGACTGACAAAGTGAACAGACAACCCTCAGAGGTTACCTAGATCATATAAGTATATGAGTACGTGCAACAGAGAATATGTGAAACCCTAAGTACACTACAACCAAAGACTCAGGTTTCAGAAAATAATACATTTGACTCAGTTGACCCGTTTGACCCGTTGGTGACTTTATGTTTTTTAAACCATTTAAACAACCATACACATATATCATACAAGTTTAACATTCAAATGGTTCATGAGTATACTACATCATCCAGGTGTATCACATAGATCATCATACAACCAAGTATCATACAAGTCATGCGAATCTACAACATTAACATGTCCACTAATTACAACATAATTAACATGTCACACAAAGATCAAATCACGCACCACATGCCATGTGAAGCCACTCACGACTTCACACCCTAAACCCTGCCAATCCTACTAAGTAGGGGCCTCAGATTCGCACGCGTGTATGATGATCACATTCACATTCACTAACCATTTCATACATTCAACATGCATCACAACAATCAATTTCCAATCCCAAGCATGAATCTTAACTACTAATCCACATCAATATCATACATGCTCATCAAAGTACTAACACCACTCATGATTACCAAACATCTCATACAACAATATTAACATGTTCCAACCACATTAGAATTCATCTATGAACTTACTAACATGCTCCTAGCATCTCAAACATGATCAAACCATCATCTTTCACATGTTGTAAAAATAAAGTTTCCCTTTTGGAAAGCACATCCCAAAACCTATCAAACATCCTATACATTCATGAATTCATTAATAATATACCAATTCAAGCTCATATCAACATCTAAGCATGATCAACAACATCCAAACATATAACATCAATTCATATCCTAAAAAGTTACTATCTTTAGTAAGGTATGAACTATAGCATGTGTTCTTGAATTTCCAATGCTCACAACAACAATCTAATCTAATCATCACCATGAACACATCCATAACATCAATTCATCACTAATTCAACATTACATGCAAAATAAAGTTACTATTCTTAGTAACCTATGAACATCAACATCAATTCACCAATCTCTTGCAAAATCAATGTATCTTAACATTCATACAACCTACTAATCATCATACATTCATCAAACAATCATCCATCATGCATAATCATGCCATTTTCAAACTAGGGTTTGCTTCATAATCAAAGTTCATGATCAATCCACTAAAAACATAGAATTCATGCATAATCAACGTTAAACAACATGTAATCAATCTAACTAAATACTAACATCATCAAACAACATCAAATTCGATCCCATGAAGACCAATTTCGCATTAGGTTCGGCCATGATGAACAACACACAAGAACTCGAAAATCTAACCTTTAAACACAAGTTGACTTGCAATTGATGATTCCTATGGGTTGTATGCCTTGAAACCGATCCAATTTCGAGTTCCCTTGCTTGTTCTTGGCTGATTTCGCAAAGGAGAGGGGTGGAGGAAGGGGTTACGGCAAATGGGGTGGGGGTGGGGGGCTAGGGTTGATGTGTTTTTTTTTTTTTAAATTTGCATATTGACAACTTAAACCCTTGTGTTTTGCATTTTATTAAAGGCACTCTTTTAAACACTTTTAAATGGTTTTTAACTACAATACTAAACATATAACTCATGGTAACAATTATATGTTTTATCTTTATAAAACACAAACATACGAATTAATACACACGTTTCCACGTTACGCGATTAATTCCCAATTAACATATAAAAACATGCAAGCACATAAACATAACACAATAATCACATAATCAATTAGATTCTCATTAATTTAACATTATTCATTATTATTAGGTCACCAACGTTAAACGACAACTAGTGTGTGTTCACGACACGTGTATGCAAGACTTAACGAAACTAACTGAGTCTGGTAACGGAAATTTACCGGATGTCACATAACTTTCCTTTAAACTTATGATTAGTTATATTTACATTTATTGGTAGTGTTATGTGGCTTTGAACAATCTTAACCCTCACATCTCAACGTTTCCGCCGTTAAGGTGGGGTGTGACAGATCACTACACGTAACACCTTCAGATTACTTTTACTTCATTAGGGGTATAATTCTCGCATGAACTCTAAGAGTTCTTATGTGCTGACAAATTTTTAAAGTGTTGACATTCTCATCAAGGGACTCTTGACTACTAGATTGACTTCTCTTCTTTCTATGCAAAAAGTTGTTCTAAATGTCTAGATTAAAGGGACGTATTAGAAATATATTTTTATTGTTATATGGTAATACAATATTTTATAGTCCGAGTTAAATTAGGGTTATTATATTTTTATGAGTTTATTAGTTTATTATTACGTGTTGTAATCTCTATATAAAAAGATCTTTATAAGTTTTTCAATATATTGAAAATATTATTTACCAAATTATAAATCAATTTTTCTCTTGAATTACATAATAATCATACTCCATATCGTTTAGATATCCAATTGCACACTTATATTGTATATACCAGTTGGGGAACATTTGTTATTATATTTTATATAATTTTATTATCTAGTGAATTTGAAATATAAAAATAAAAAAAATCTATGAATTAATAGATTACTCTATTACGTAAATACATTGGAAAATATATATAAAAAAATTATACGAGAATGGTTTAGATAAACAACTATATATTTCGGATAATGACGCTACGTGATACCATACCCTTCCCATATCTACCCGAAGAGTAATGAAAATGTCTAGTTTGGTACCACCTTGGATGAAATTTTCCATTGAACAGTCTACATAACAAAATATTTTTTTAAGAAGTCTTGAAGTTCTAGCTCATTTTGTTGGAATTCTATTATTATTGTTGTTGTATTTGAATTTGTGAAGACATATTATTCTTCTAGCTTGACAAATATAATGTGGAAATATTCTATAATTCTCAAAAGAGACTTTGTTATCGTTTGCTATACAAATGTTTTTTGACCGTAAAAATAGAACCGTAGATTTGAAGAAAATAGCGGTGAATGAGGATTAAAATCCACCATCATCCATGAACTGGGGTCACTTGTTTTTCACCTTAAGTATGTTAGAATCTTGATTCAATTTCGTGTTCGATCACTTCATGTTACACCTTTAGATGACTTTTATTTCATTAGGGGTATTTTTCGCATGAACTCTAAGGGTTCTTATGTTCCAACTAATTTACATTCTCACCAAAGGACTCTCGACTACTAGATTGACTTCTCTTCTATCTAAGCAACAATGTATCTGAACGTCTAGATTAAGGCGGCATACTAAAATATATGTTTATTAGTATATTGTAATATTATATTTTAGTATAGTTTGAGTTTACTTAAAGTTATTATATTATTATGAGTTTATTAGTTGATTATTATGTGTTGTAATCTCTATATAAAAAATATCCTTATAAGTTATTCAATATATTGAAAATACTATTCATCATATTATATCAAGTTTCTCTCTTGGAATTACATTATAGTCCATACTCCATATCATTTAGGTATTCAATTGCTCACTTATGGTTACTGTATGTACTAGTTGGCTTCTCAAAAACATTTGTTATTATATTTTATTTATAATATAATTTTATTACCTAGTGAATTAAAAATATAAAAATAAGAAATCTATAAATTAATAGATTACTCTATTACGTAAAGACAATGGAAATAGATATAAATAGAAAATTTATATGAGAATGGTTTAGGTAAACAACTATATATTTTGGGATGAATTTTTTTATAAATTAATAGATTACTCTATCACCTGATATCATACCTTTCCCATATCTGCCTGAAGAGTAATAAAAATGTCTTATTTTGTTCCACCCTGGATGAATTTTTTTATATAAATTAGTCCCGATAACAAGATAGTTTTAACGAAGCGTTGATAGCTCATTATGCTAGAATTCTATTATTATTGTTCTTGTATTCAGATTGGTGGAGACATTTCTATTAGCTTGATATAATTTTCAAAAAAAAAAATATTGTGACTGTTTGCTATAAAAAATTTTTGACCCTAAAAGCAGAACTGTAGAATTGAAGAAAATAGCACTAAATGAGGATTACAAACCACCATCATCCATGAACCGACGTCACTTGTGTTTCACCATAAGTATGTCAGAATTCATCTAGTAGTCGATCTCGTGTTTGATCACTACACGTAACTCCTTTAAATAACTTTTATTTCATTAAGGGGTATAATTCTCGTGTGAACTCTAAGAGTTCTTGTGTTCCGACTAGTTTTCAAATTGCTGATATTTTCACCAAGTACTCTTGACTACTAGATTGACTTCTCTTCTTTCTAAATAACAAGTTGTTCTAAACGTCTAGATTCAAGGGACATATTAGAACTATATTTTTTATTATTATATTATAATATGATATTGTATTGTAGTTTGAGTTATGTTGGAGTCATTATATTTTTATCAATATTTTAGTTTAATATTATGTGTTGTAATCTTTATTTAAAAAGAGATCTTATAAGTTATTCAATATATTGAAAATATTATTCACCAAATTATTTCAATTCTCTCTTTGATTTACATTATAATTCATACTCCACATCATTTAGGTATCCAACTGCTCACTTATTACCATATATACTAGTTGAGTTCCCAAGAACATTTGTTTTATATTTTACTTTTATATAGTTTTATTACTTAGTGAATTAGAAATATAAAAATAAAAAATCCATAAATTAGTAGATTACTCTATTATGTAAAGACAATGGAAAATACATATAAAAAGAAAATATATATATAAATGGTTTAGGTACACACATATATATTTAAGTTAATGGCGCTACGCATCACCTAATACCATACGCTTCCCATATCCACTCGAAGAATAATAGTTTGGTTCCACTCTTGTTAAAAACATAACATTTTATATAGAATTGTCTAGATAGCAAGATAGTTTGAGAAGTGTTAAAGTTCAAGCACATTTTGTTGAAATTTTATTATTATTATTCTTGTATTTCGATTTGTGGACGGATATCATTCTTCTAGCTTGAGAAAATTATGTGTGGAAATATCATAGAACTAAAAAACGACTTTAGTTATGACAGTTTGCTATATACAAACATATGTGACCCTAAAAGTAGAACCATAGAATAGAAAAAAATAGTGATGAATGAGGATTACAACCCACCATTAGCGGTGTGCATGAAACCAAAATAACCAAACCATAACCAGGATAACCGAAGCAACCGAACCGTAAAAACCGGTTTGGTTTGAAGTTTTGTCAAAAACCGAACTTTTGGCTTTGGAGTTCGTTTTGATCGAAACAAAAACCAGAAAAACCGAACCGAACCATATTATGACCAACATGAACCAAACCCAAACCAACAAAAGTGTCCATATATGAAAGTTAAACGATCTAGCTAGCTACCTAGAATATAATATAAATTACTTTATTTTAATTTAAATATACTTTTGACGTTACACGATTATTTTTCATTTGAACTGACATTATATGATTACATTTCATTTGAACTTACATTAAACGATTTATAATAAGTTATTAATATATAGATGATTTTTAAGATTTACAAAATATCAGTTTTAAAACCGAAATTGAAACCAAAGTAAAAATTGAAACGAAAAAAATCAAAACCAAAATTTGAAGTGGAACCAAAAACCAAAACTGAAATTAAGCCAAAAACCATAACCGATAAAATCAAAACCCCATGATTTTAAACCCTAAGTATGAACCATCATCTATGAACCAGGGTCACTTGCTTTTAACCCTTTCATCTAGATTTTATTTGTAAAAAGGGATCTTTTAAAAAAACATGAGTGAAACCAAAAAAAATGAAACAAAGTAGAATCGAAAACCGAAACCCTATGGTTTAAAACCCTAAGTATGAACCATCATCCATGAACCAGGGTCACTTGTTTTTAATGCCAAGTATGTTAGAATTTATCTAAATTTTCTTTGTAAAAAGGGATCTTTTAGAAAAACATGTGTTGACCCTTCAAATTACAGGAGACAAAGAAAAAACCATGCTTTGACCCAAAAAAATCTTTATTCTGTCACAACAAATCATATATAACTCAACATGGTAAAAGTTGGGAAATGGATGCAATATTAACAGAATCAACATCTTGTTTTCTTTATTTTTTCATCATATTTATTGGTTGAAAAAACATGTCTTTTTGGCATGTCATCAAGCATTTGTTGTGTGATTTTGTTCAATCTTGCTTGGACTATATTTTCCAATGGTGCAGAGTCTTTGATTTATCTATTTTTGTAGTTAGAGATGCTATTGATGTTCATAAGTACTCTCTTGGTTCAAAGTCGAGAAAGAAGGTTGTTCACTCTATAATTTTAACAGCGTTATGGAGCATTTGGAAAGCACGAAATAATCTTATCTTCAACCAAGTTCAGATCTCTTCCTGCAAGCTAATGGAAGAAATCAAGGTGATGAGGTTCTTTTGGGTAAAAAACATGTCAAAATGAAATCCTTAACATGGGAACAATGGTATAATATTGATGTATACTAACAGTGTCTTTATTTTTATATTTTTCTTTTGTATCTCTTGCTATCTCTTGTTAGCTACTTAATATAAATGCTTTGCTGGTCGTTCAAAAAAATAATTCTTCTTTCTAAATGTGTTTCTACTTTCTAAAAAGTTAAATATTATTAGTCTTACTGCAATTGAGTGGGAGATTCTATGGATAGTTGTGTTATTTGTGATTGATCAATACTTGTTAGGGTGAATAATTAACATATTTGTAAAGTGTTGTGTGTGCATTCTTTTTGTCATTTTATTTTACTTTCCACAAAAGATGTAGATTAAATGTAGTTTGTTGATACTTTTTCTGGTTCTTTTGAATACCGGTTCCACTAATGTTATTTTATGCATACGTGCTGGAATTCAGGCTAAAGCAGTTAAAAATATTGACATTATCACTAGAGGAAAAGATTTAGCTTGTATTAGTAGTTGAGGAACTTATGAATTGTTTCATTTGGTTAAAAAGGTGGATTTGATCATGTTAATCTAAAAATTTTGAAATTTTTTTAGACAACTTTAAACCTATGCTACATAACAATCTTATATTAATCTCTCTTTTTTAGGTTCTCATACTTTTTTTCTGGTGGTAACTTACATATTCAAGGAGATTTAGGTTTTGATGCAATCTATATACGTTATAGTTCTTCTTCACACTTATGATTTGTAGAAGGGGAGCCTTGAAGATATAAACATCATATTTTCTAGAGTATAAATATCAATATTGATGGGCGCCTGGTAATGAGTTCCCCCAACTATTGCACCCCCTTTGATTGATACAAGCCATCATCACACGAGACACAATTCCATTTAAGCTATGAGTTTTCACGGTTATTGTGTCTTTTTTGGTTTCAACCTTATCGACTAGAACTCTAAGACACACCACATGATTGCTTGATTCAATACCGAGATTAAGTATCATGCACTTGCTCACTCTATAGCTAAGATCAGTTGGATTACTTTCGTTCATCATGAGCATCACATACCTCTTACGATTACACCAACCCTTTGGTAAGACGACATTGGAGCTATTAATCTAGGAGTCCATATTGCATTTCATCACCACATGTAACACCTTCAGATGACTTTCATTTCATTAGGGATATGATTGTTGCATAGACTCTAAGATTCTTATGTTTGGACTATTGTCAGATTGCTACATTCGCACCAAATGACTCTTGACTACTTGGTTGACTTCTCTTTGTTCTAGGTCTCGTACCTGAATACTTATCTCTTAACCTGCATAAAATATTTCAGGTTTACATGTTAGGTTAGAGTCCCACATTGGGAACGCAAGACAAAGTTAAAAAACCTCCTAATTCATGAGTATAAATTAAATCTAACCGAAGACATAGGATTTTTCGTGTTCTAACTTCTAACAAACTCAAATTGAAGGTTTAATATTCACATTCAAAAGGGTTAGCTTGTGAAGCCATGTGGCTACATTCTTCATGAATGACAAACGGCGTTAACTGAGTACTACTTCTTCACGTTGGCTGTTGTAAGGTTTCATGTAAGGCTGATGCGCCTAAAACATCCTAAGTCTATCATGCATGCATGCATTGAAGTTCAAAGTAGAAATGCTTCGGAAATTTTACACCCAGTCTTAGAAATACTCTAAGTGTAAAATCTTCCGAAGCCAAGATCAATATCTTCCGAAGCCAAAAGTGAAGTCTTCCGAAGCTTCAAAGACAAAGTCTTCCAAAGCCAAGACATGAAGACTGATTTCATCTGAAGATTTTTGAACACATGCTTTATGTGATGTACTTTACCATAAAGTTGGACCACTCCCCACTGCAACTCTGGTGTTTCACCAACTTACACAAGTTAGTGAAAAGGTTCATGCTTTTGGTAACTGTACATTAAGGTCTTGAGTCTGTTGCTTTCTACTTTATGTACTTTTATCCTTTTTGTAATATATTAGGATGTAACCTATGGCATGTCAGAGTCACTAGTCAAAAGGCAATTTGCCTTTTGACTCTACATTTCATATGTATCTTTCTGGTCTTCTAAGTATGGCCGGTTGTAGGATGTAGTATAAAGTATCTCAGGTCCTTGTATCTTTCTTTATGCTTTGTAACACTTGTAAGGAACTTGAGAGTAATATACAATATTCTTGAAAACCAATACTTGTGTTGTTTTGTTTCTTGTTCTGTTTCATATTTGCTTGTGTTCTAAGTATCAAATCATTGTGTGTTGTGTTGTAAGTGACCATCCCTCAAACGGTCCTGCAATTGGTATCAGAGCATTCCAGGCTCTTGATTGTAAGATCTCACCATCTTAATATCCCTCACACACATAAAATACTTAACATCTCAAATGACAGCTCTCACTAAAGCTGATATGGAAACTGGAACCATGACAAAGTCCCCACCAATCACTCCTGAAGACTTTGACACTTGGTGCCAACAAATGGAAGGGTTCATCAAGTCACAAGACTCCAGGATGTGGGAGTCTGTTGTCTTAGGGCCTCATATACCAAGCACCTCTTCAGCTGCTGCTGGGGGTGGTATGATTCCAAAAGAAGTGGCTGACTATTTTGAAGAAGACAGGAAGAGAATAGATATTGATCAGAAAGCCATGACAGCCCTTCAAAGTACTCTTCCCAACTCCAAATACAGAGGCTTCAAGAAGTGCAAAATAGCTAAACAACTATGGGATGCACTGAAGCTGATGTATGAGGGTCAACTGAAGCCAAGGAGAACAAGAAGGATCTCCTGAAGCAGCAGTTTGAAAATTTCACCTTCAAAACAAGTGAAACCATGACTCAGCAATGCTTTAGGTATGTTGAGATTATGGACATTCTAATGGATGTTGGAGTAACTCTTGAGAACAGAGACATTGTAAGGAAGTTTATGTCCTCTCTTCCTAGGCAATGGACACATAATTGTGTTGTCATCAAAAGAACTGAGAACCTTAAGACTCTCACTTCGACAGAGTTGTATGGTATTTGCAGGATCGGTTTTTGTCACTTAACACTTAGTTTTTCTCTCAAACTCACTTGTAACACACTCGGATCAGATAATGAAGCAGAATCCCTTCTAAGAGTTGATAATAATATACTAAGTAACAAGAACACAAAGAAATAATTTTCAAGGTACTTGTATATATTACTTCTCAACTCAAAGTATTACAAGACTCTTACAAGCATATTACATGAGTTACAATAAGAAACTATATATACTAGATCCTACAGCCGGATATACTTTGATACTAGCTGGAAACCTATGACTATAGCATATACTACAATGCTAGAGTTAAGGTATCTTAGATAAAGTATTATCTAAGATAAGGTAGTCATGAGATGTCCATGACTTATCTTTTGTCACCAACTAAAGTTGGCAACTGTACTAACTGATAAAGGTGAATAGTGGAATAAAGTATGGTCAACTACATGGGCTTTAGAGAAAAAACATGCAGTATATCAGAGGTCTGCAGCGGAATGTCAGAGAGACCATGCCTATGTCCACCGGTTCATAGTAGTGTCTTCCGAAGGTTAGTTGGCTTCGGAAGAACAAGTTCTTCCGAAGCCACTTATACTTTGGAAGAGGCTACTTCTTCCGAGGCTTGAGGACTTCTTCATATCTTCATACTTCGGAAGTTGACCTCTTGATTTCTTCTAAGTCATGAACTTCGGAAGAGAACACTTTGTCTTCGGAAGTTGGAGTTTTCCTTGATGATCTTGCACTTGTCTTCAGAAGAACTTCATTTCCTTCGGAAGTTCCACACTTAGCTTCGGAAGTCCTTTATTAGTTACACCAAAATAGTCTAAGTGATTTGGTTTTGGTTGCACCAGTCTTTCTAGATCCAACAAACTCCCCCTAGGCTGATGCAACCAAATCTCACTTATTTCTGCTTCTCGAAACCTTCAACACTAGGGACAAAAGATGTTTATCTATTTCCTTGTTCTTCCCTAAAGTGGTGCTGAGAAGTTTATACAAGTCATTCGTGGATAGGAGATCCAGTCTATCACTCTGAATGACATGCACCCTTTGTTGTGCCCCACTGAAGATAGTTAGTTTTAGGGAGTTATAGTCATACTCCCATCTAACTATGGATTCAAGTTCAGGACCTTCAACCATTTGAAGAAAGTCTTTGCCTTTGGTTGCTGATCCTTTCCTTTCCTCATCCTCCCTCAGTTTCAACTCTTCTTCAATCTTGGTCCTAGCAGTTAGCTCGGCCAGATGAAGACTGCTCAGGTGATTTATGATGTGAGCAGTTATCTTAGAGTTGAAGGGGTTCAAGAGTGGCTTCTCTGCTAACTCAGCAATGTCAAATCTGCTTAAGTGTAGCAGAGATGAGGCATTTAGCCTATTTAACTCTCCACTCTCTCCCTCAACAACAAAGTTGTGAGAAGAGTCTTCGATGAATCCACTGAATAATCTTTTTACTTCACTACTTGCCTTAGCTTTGCTCCTTCAACAAGTCTCACAGTCACCTTCTTCTATCCAAATTTCTTCTTTCTTCTCTAATCTTGAATCTAATCTTTGACCATTTATTCGGCAATGTCCTCATGTCCATACAGACAACAGTTGATCTCAATGAGTACATGCTGCACTTACACAATCTAATCTACAGACTCCAAGACAAGTGTCGAATTGATCGTACTAAGTTCGCTATAAGCTTTCCTTAACTTCCTCTAGTAGATGAATGCTTGGAGTCTATCGGTTAGGATGTTGTGAGTGGTTGTCAGTTGTTTGTTCATGTGGTGTGTTTGAGGATGGGTATGAGTTAGGATGGTTGAGAGTTAGGTAAGTGGTAGGTGTATGATGGGTTTGTGGTTGAGGTTGTAAGGTCAGAGTGTTGGTTAGGTGTTAGGCGAGTGGTTTATGAATGGGAATGGAATTAGTGGTTAGGTGAGGTAGGTATGTATGTTGTGTAGTTCAGGGTGTAAGGCTCAGGTTGGTTCAGTTTTAATTGGGAATGGAAAAGGAATTGGTTCAGGTTGTGGTTGGGTTTGAGGTTGAGGTTGAGGTGTTGGTTTGAAGATCATCCCCTGTCCCCTTCTATACATCTCCTTCCTTTTCCCTGAGCGAATGTCAGCCTTGATGTCACTAACATGTCGCTATAGGGTCTTCTCAGACATTGGACCCACCTGCCTACCAGAGAAGCCATGAGCCCGGAGATAGTCCTTCATCCAGGCTTTATCACCTATCTTCCTGGCAGCAGCGAGTCCTGCTTCTTCCTCCTTCTTCTTCTTCATCCTCAGTTTCTCCTTTGCAGCTTTCTTTCTCTCCTTCTCCATTTGATCTTGCTCTTTGTTGAAGAGCCATAAGATCGTATCATTGTCATGTGGAGATAGGTTTTCTTGAGAGAAACCCCTGGAGGTTAGGAAAGTTATCCTTTCCCTTCTTAGCTGCTGATCAGCCTCTCTTTTCTTTTTCTTTCTCTCTTCCTCCAAGGCCAACCTTGCTGCTTCTTTCTTTTGCTGAATCTATAGCAAAGTTGCCTTTTCTAACTCTACTAACTCCTCTAATGGTAGCAGGAGTACATCTTCATTAACAGCTCCCAGCTTGACAAGCCTGTCAATGATGTCCACCCTCCTTTTGTTGTTGATAGCCTCCTGGTTAGGTGCAGCTGCTTTGCTACTTGCAGCTAGCAGCTTCCCAGTTGGGAGTCTACCTTTCGTCTTAAGCTTTTCTAACCTTGCTTCCTCCTGAAGCTCTTCCTCAGTCATCTTCCTCTTTCCTTTGACATCTTCGAAAGTGCTAGACTTTGGAGGTTCTTGAGTGGAGGTTTCAGGTTGAGTGGTGGTAATGGGAGCTGGAGTTAGTGATGATGTTTGAGCAAGGGGTTGGGTGAGAAAATCCTACCTATTGACCTCAGATGCAAGTTCTAGGATTGCATCTATGACTTCTAGATCATCGGATAGAGAAAATAGTCCTTCCGCAGCTTCAATCTCAGCTTCAGAAGTTTGAAATGGTTCTTCCGAGGCTTTGACTTGTGCTTCGGAAGTCTGTGAGAATGCACTCTCTGTCCCAACTATTTCAGTTGTTGGGCCATCAGTCCTTGTTTCCCCTTTGAAATCAATCTCAGGTTCCACTTGGACCTTAGGTTGACCAACTTCTTGGACAGTAGTAAAGGGTGCATTCAACCTCTGAAGCTCTTGAGCTCCAAAGTATATCACAAACATATCAGGACTTGGTTGTTCAATGAAAGATTCCATCAGGAACTTGTTGAAGAACCTGTTGAGATCTTGAAGCATCCTTTGGTCCACTTGAATTACAACTGGAAGAGGCTCAGGAAAAACTGAAGCTTGTTGAATAGGGTATCTTGAAGCTAAGGTAGCAAGAGCTTGACTCTGTGGTTCCTCATGTCTTTGTCCCTGAACACTCTCCTCCTTTTTGGTAGCATCATCCTGAGAGCTTGATGAGCTAGAGGAAGAGGTCAATAAGACCTGAACTGTTACATGCCTAACAAACTTCCCACTCTGTTTCTCAGCTAGTTTGGCCTTGAGAGTTTCAATCTCAAGTTGTTGAGTGGCAGACCTATCCTTTAAAGTCCTAACCTTAGATTCAAGGTTTGAGACTTTAGAAAGTAGGTATTGAATGGTGAGTTGCAGTCTTCCCTTATGTTCTTCTTTGAAGAATCATGGGGAGATGAGGTAACATACCTAGTATGTTCATCCTCACCACCAGATGTGGTTTCTTGACACCCTGGTTTCCCTTGCCTAGTGATGTCTCTTTCAGAGTCATCAAATGGCATGGTTGCCGTAGATTCAGCCTCAGTAATGTTACCGCTGTCCTGAAGGTCCAATGAGGCTCCTTCAGTAGTGGCAGCTAAATCTACATGAGTCCCCTCCACATCAGTGGGACTCACCTCAGTTAAGGCTTGCTGATGGGGGCTAGAGATAGGATGTCTCTCTAGGCTCTGTTGATCATTGAGAGGGTGTTGTGGATCAACTTCATCACCCTGAAGAGACATAATCTCCTCATCAGTTTCTATCAATAGGTCAGTAAAGGATATAAAGGTTAAGTCTAATGACCCGGGACCTTGGTCAATGTCTATTGGCATTGAGCCTATGGTGGGGCAGTCCCTTTTTGGTTGCTCAGGGGAGTATAAAGACTCACCCTGAGGGTTTACAGCTTGGGTTTCGGGCTCATGGGTTTGAGACTGAGGAGACTTAATACCCATATTGAGGTCAATTGTGAAGGATGGTGAGACCTCAGATTGAGTGGGAGCCCATTGTTCCACTCTAGTCTTTTTGGATTGAACAGGAGGAGCTTGTTCAATCAGAGTAGATTGAACAAGGGTTCGTTTGGGGCGTCTCTGGTATGTCATAGTGATGGGATGAGAAGGTAGATTTGGCAAAGTGAGGGTAGTTGCTGGTGTGGGTTCATCATCTGTGGGGTTAACAGGGATGTCACCAGGAGCCATTGGCTCAATCATACCTGGAAGAAGCTTAGTATGTCTTCCAGTGTAGTTGGTGGACACTCTCTTCAAGACTTTAAAGATGGTCGCCTCATTTGAGGAACTGGGAGAACAGCTGCACAGACAAGCTGACTCTGGTCCAGCTCATAGTTGATAATATGCTGAATAAACCTGGGATACATATAGAATGTGTCCCTTTGGAGGTTCCCCATAAGGTTAAGCAGCACAAATCTTGAGTAATTGAAGCGGAGGCTCTTCGCCAACCCATGAACTAGGCATCCTAGTTCATATGGAAATTGATCCCATCCCTCAGACTTATTAGACAAACAGTGGAGAACAACATGAAGTAGGAACTTCCAGTTGTATGAGAAATTGAACTTGTAAACAGTAGACCTGCTCACATCTCCACCATATCCCATTTGGGTATAGGTGTTGTCTAGGTCTGACTTGGGGAATTCAGTAGGAGTGCCTTCATCGTGAAGCTCTAGATGCTCCTTGATGAGTTGTTCAGTAATGATCAACTCCTGGCCACAAATGCTCGACCTTATTACCCTAACCCCATTTAGGGTTTCAATCCGACCGTTGCCCTAGAATTCAGCCATGTGGTTTGAGTAAACGGTGGGGTTAACAGTCAGAGCGGTGTAATAGGTGATTGGGTGAGAAAGGAAATGATATCTGAGAAGTCAGCATCCCTGGAGGAATCAAGGAGTGCGACTTGGTTGTGCTGAGGGTTAAGTGCCATTGTGAGAAAGTTGTAGTGAGATGAGTTTGAATTTAGGTAAATTGGAGACGAATGAAGCTTTTAGGGCAGTAAATTTGGTAAAAAGATGAAAGTGATAAGTCGGGTTATTTAAATGGATGAAATGGTGGTTTGGGGGTTTGGATAAGGTGAAAGGATGTTTTGGTGGATGATGTGACAAGGGCGGTAAGGTTAAGTCCATTTAAATAATCCGACATCATTAACAAAATCTTTTCTTTTTACAGAGTGGGGCCCAAAAGATTTCTGTTACACAGTAAAATCTTTCTTCCGAGTATAAGGTATTTCCGAAGGTAATATTCTTCCGAATGCAATTTTACTTCCGAAGGTAAATTTCATACTTCCGAGAGTAAAAATTGCTTTCCGAATGGAGAACTTGATAAGCTTCGGAAGTAGATCTGATATGCAAGCAATCGCTTCTTCCGAGACTAAAAACTCTTTCGAGAAGAAGATTTTCCTGGGAGGAATTTTGCTTCGGAAGATATATAAAACATCTTCCGAGGGTTAATTCCTCTTCGGAAGAATTTATACTTAGTGAAATTTCAGAGAAAGACTTTTTGTAACAAGGCCCTTAGATTGTTTTGATACAAGACTTTACACATTAAAAAGGTTTTTCAAATGAGATAGACTAATCAATGTTTATCATCCCAATAGCTGTAATGAGATACTTAAATCTTTGTTCATCAAAGGCTTTGGTGAACAAGTAAGCATATTGTTCATTTGAGTCAACTTTGATTAGTTTAATCAGATTTTTCTCATGAATATCTCTAATGAAATGATACCTGATATCAATGTGTTTTGTCTTGGAGTGCTTCACCGGATTTTCAGTAATGGAGATAGCACTATTGTTGTCAATGTGGATAGGAGTACTCATGAAGTTGAATCTGTAGTCTATCATCTGGTTCTGAATCCATAGCATCTGAGCACAACAACTAGCAGCAGTAATGTATTCAGCTTTAGCAGTAGATGTTGAAACACATGATTGTTTATTGCATTGCCATGAGATGATCCTTCCACCAAGAAATTGACATCCACCTCATGTTGATTTCTTGTTGATATTGCAGCCACCATAGTCACTATCAGAATAGCCATAGAGATTGAAATTGTTGTTCCTTGGATACTAGAGACCTAGTTTAGGTGCTCCTTTGAGGTATCTGAGGATTCTCTTGGCAGCAACTAGTTGCAAACATGATATCAGGTCTACTTGCTATGAGATACATCAAAGAACCAATAATTGCCCTATATTGATGTTGATCAGTATCCTCCCCCTTAGAGTCAGGACAAAGGTTATGGTTTCTGGGTATAGGTGTTTTGGCTGGCTTACAATCTTTCATATCAAATCTTTCTTAAATGTCATTGACATATTTAGATTGATTGATGAAGAACCCTTCCTTCATTTGCTTCACCTGAATTCCAAGGAAAGATCCATTTTTCCCATGGAACTCATCTCAAACTTCTTCTTTATGATGCTCTCAAAGTCTTTACACATTTGGTCATTTGAGGAACCAAATATGATGTCATCAACATAGACTTGAACGAGCAAGATGTCCTTTCCAGACTTCCTTATGAAAAGTCTTATCAATGGTACCTCTAGTGTGACCATTCTTCAGGAGAAACTAAGACAATGTCTCATACCACAGCCTAGGTACTTGATATAAAGTGTGCTTTTCTTTATGGGGTGATTGATGAAGAGGTGTATGTCAAACAACCACCAGGGTTTGTAGATCCTAATCATCCTGATTATGTCTGCAGGCTTGATAAAGCCCTTTATAGGCTGCACCAAGCACCAAGGAAGTGGTATGAGACTCTATCTCAATATCTCTGTTAGTATGGCTACAAAAGAGGTACTATAGATGGAACTCTCTTCATCAAAGGAACAAAGAATGACTTAATGCTAGTTCAAGTGTATGTAGATGACATTATCTTTAGGTAAACTAATCCAAAGCTCTGTAAAGACTTTGAGAAGCTGATGAATGATATATTTGAAATGAGTGCCATGGGGGAACTTAATTTCTTTTTAGGAATTCAAGTGAAGCAAGTTGACAGTGGCATCTTTATAAATCAGTCAAAGTATGTACAAGACATACTTAAAAGATTCAACATGACTGATTGTAAGGTTGCTATGACACCCATAGCCAGAAACCACTCCCTTGGACCTGATCTTGAAAGGGAGTGTGTTGATAAACATCTCTACAGGGATATGATTGGGTCTCTTATGTACCTCACAGCTAGTAGGCCTGATATCATGTTTGCCACATGTATTTGTGCAAGATATCAAGCCAACCCTGAGATGTCACATCTGGTCACTGTCAAGAGAATTTTAAGATATCTCAAAGGTGCCTTAACACTTGGCCTTTGGTATCCAAAGAATTCTGACTTCAATCTGTATGCATATACGGATAGTGACTATGGAGGCTGCAAGATGACTGCAAAGTTTACATCATGGGATATCAGTTCCTTGGTGTAGTCTCTTGGCAATACAAGAAACAATCTTGTGTCTCTACATCAACTGCTGAAGCTGAATACATTACTGTTGCAAGCTGCTCTGCTCAAGTGCTTTGGATTCAGAATCAGATGTTGGACTATGGATTCAACTTCAAAGAGACTCCCATCTACATAGACAACAACAATGCTATTTCTATTACAAATAATCCAGTACAACACTCAAGGACAAAACACATGAATATCAAGTATCATTTGATTCGAGATAACTTTGAAAAGGGATTAATCAAAATAGTCAAAGTTAACACAAATGAACAATATGTTGATCTGTTCACCAAAGCTTTTGATGAGCAGAGATTTAAATATCTTATATCAGCTATTGGGATGATTAACTTTGAGTAGCTTTTCTTAAAACTAACTCATATTATGATATGAGAGTTTCGAGATGTAAACGGGAGCCAAGAATATTCATGATATGAGAGTTTCGGGATGTAAATGGGAGCCAAGAGATCAAAAATGAAAGGATGAAGATGTTAAGAGACCTTGCAACGGTAAAATGAACATAACTTGAGCTAGGAATGGAGTTACGGGGCCCATTACCAGTCAACGGAAAGCTCTCAGAAAGCCGCACAACAAGAAACTGAAGAAAATAATTGAAAACAGAAAGGTGTCCAGCGTAGTCTATGGTGGAGAGCGTAGGCTACGGTGGAACCGACAGGAAATCTCATTAAAAGCACGTTTTTAGGGTTTTTAGGGCATTCCAAAGAGCTTCTTTCACCATTCCAAGGATCCATTCATCATTACATCATCAATCATGCCTTCCACATCAATTCACAAGCATGAGCGGCTATCTCTTGTGACTTCTCCAACGGATGGTTCTTATAGGTTTCATATTTGTTTCAATTGTTTATGTATTTGATTTGCTTATGTGATGACAACTGTTTATCAAATTGATGGTTTTAGTTAGAAACAATTTTATTTAGTTTGATAAACAATTTATCATTTTTTCAAGTTCTTTCTTTACAATCACGTTTTGGTTGATGACAAGGCTTAGAAACGGATTGGGTTTGAAGAAGGTTGACTTGATACTGATTTATTGGATAATTGGATATACTAGTATTTGACATGATTAGTTGTATAGGTTTGTTGACAACAACCTGTCTCCAATTACTATCTTAATTGATTTCAGAACACTATGTCTATGTGGTGTTTAATAAACAATTGAGTTTTATGTGAAACCTTGAACCTGAAGTCTGGAAGAGGTTACGTCCGTTATAATTGAATTCAATCCATTTAAGTTTTCTTTGTTTTTCATTCAAATCACATCTTTATAATTTACTTCTTTAAATCATTTAGAACATATCTAGAAGCTAAAATTAACCACTGATTTCTCTGTGGATACGATACCTTACTGACCCTAGCTACCTAGGTTAATTAGGTTTTTGAAAGACTAAACGACGGTCAATCAAAATGGCGCCATTGCCGGGGAAGAAATTTATGTCTTCAAAACAAACAACTACTTAAGAGAATTTTCCTTCGGAAGAAATTTTCAAAATATCTTCCGAAGCTTAACATTATTCTTAAGTACTTGTATGTTTTCAAGAACAATTTTCTTCCGAAAGCAATTAACTCTCGGAAGCCTTATTAGAATAAAACTTTCAAGTTTTAATCTCTTCCGAAGCAAAGTTTTCTAAACTCTTTGGAATATCTTCCGAAGTCATTTTGGCTTCGGAAGCTTTTCATTAAAACTTCCGAAGTAAAATTACCTTCGGAAGATTTTAGACTTCCGAGAAAACTACTTTTTGGGCAAAAGAAAACTACTTTTTCCGAGTTAGGACCGACATCCGAATTTCAAAGTTTATCATCTTTCATGTCTCAAATCCATTTCATATATATACCCAACGGTTCCCCCTTCTTTCACTCTCTTCTTCATCTGCATTATTCCAAAACCGAAATTCACCCACAAACCGCATTTGTTCTTCACTTTCTTCACCTTTAAACTTTCTAAATGGCCAACCTCAACCATAGAAACAACATTGATTTCTCCATGCAACTTCACAGGTAGCACAATAAGGTTGCCTATTAAACTCCGAGAAAGATTCTAGTTTCTCAGAGGTTTGCCAATTTCTGGCTTTATCCAACTACTTCACCTCCCTAACCATTGATCCTCCACTCTATGAGGATCATCTGCTTGAATTCTAGAAGACCTGCCAAGAGGTCATTACGGATGGGGAGAAGACACTGTCTCCTATAGTACAAGGGAGGACAATCTTTATCACTCCAGCCATCATCAACACTCATCTTCAGCTGGATGATGAGGAAGTGAATTGTCCTTTCCAAAGGAAGCTATAAACCAATCTTTTCAGCAGATGGGCTATGAAGGAGATTTCTCTGTAAAGACCTTCAGGAAAGGAAAGGTCTCATCCCAGCGGAAGTACATACTCCATGTGGTCATCCATAACTTATCCAACAAGCATGGAGGATGGGACCAGATTCCTGAGGATCTCTCCTTTATAGTGCATGGAATGGTTCAAAGGGTCAAGTTCAGGTACTTTGTTTACACAAATTTACTTGCAAATTTGGACTTAGCATTACATGTTTCTTAGATATGTTCAATACATTCTTAACTGTGAACTGGGCTCACAGTTGAGGGAAACAGGTAATATTCATAAACTGGGACAGATGAAGCCCAACATCTTTAAGATATTGATGAAGCCAACTGTTGGCTTCTCTGGGGTAGAAACAACCCTTGTCCCAAAAATGTTAGAGCTTATTGCTCAAGGTGACAACCTAGCAACACAAGCTAGTGTTGAACCCACACATTCTACTTCTCAACCCAAAAGACAACCACAAATCACCCTCACCTACCAAAGAAAATCCAAACGATCCCCTACACAAGCTCCTCACTTTGTGCAGGCCCCCATTTCACTACCCATATAGAAAGAAGTGGAAACTGGAGCTCCCACTTCTCCTGAGGAGCAAACCACTCCCATCTCGTCAAGAATTAGTGTTGAGGTTCCTCATGCTCAGTCTAATGAGCTCATTAGCCCATCAGCCTTAAGTTTTCACTCTGAGTCTCAATACTCAAGTGAACAACCTTTAGGGTAAAGTTACCATCCCCAGCCTCTAGATCTAAACCAACCTATCCATTACAAAACAGGGTCAATGATCAGCAACTTAAGATATCTTATCTTAACGAACAACTAGCTGAGAGACCTTTAAGGAGAGCTCATCCAGGAACACAAGAAACTGTGGATGTGATTGACCTAACTCCTAGCTCACCTATGCAAGAGGGTGATGCTACCAAAAAGGGGGAGAAAGTCATAGCAATCACAGAACCTGGGAGTTCTTCACAGAGTATGGACATAAAGGACTCACCATCCTCACTTGCTGTTGTCCATACTCAGCAACCTCCTCAAGTTCACTTTGATGTGGACTCACTCATACAAGGGCTATGTCATCCCCACCCCAAGGATCTTCAAACTACATACTTGGGTGGAGGTATGATGCTTACAGAAGAGCCCTTATACTTCAAAGAGTTCAAGGACAGCAAGAAGTCTTCAACTTTCAAACCTTGAACTACTATGAAGGTCTTGATCTGGTCAACATGCCACTTGCCAATCCAAGCCAATCTAGGCAAGCTGATAGGCTAGCTTAGAGGATTCAAGACAGGATGATTAAAGAGTTCAGCTCAAGAAGAAGACAAAGGTAATCATGTAATGTCATTGGTCAACTGGATGTTGAGGCATACCCTGAGATTAGCTTCTAATGGAAAACCTTGACTGAAGGCCCAGTGATAGAGCTTGAGAGCATTGTCACAATCACAACCACTTCAACAATCCATCCCCTCAGTGAAACACCTACTGGTGAAGGTGTATCACAGCCTCTCTTTGGCCAGAGCATGGATGCTACTCCAAGCAACGAAGGCCAAAGCTCTCTCCACCCTGAGTCACAAAGGTTTGTGGGTTACAAAGGGAAAATGATAATGACTCTTGAGGAGATTGAGGATGAGGAGAGAGAGAGGAAGAGGAAGCTAAGGGGAGAAAGTTCCACTGGGTCTTCAGGCTTCATGGAAGCTACAATTAGGGCTGCCCCCAGACCAAACACTCAAGATGATGAGTTAAGGGCAGTCAGGATTACCTACCTGCAGACCAGGAACTATGACATTGATCAGATCATATCTCTCCCCTTAGAGGAACTTAATGAACTGGCATACATGGAAGTGTCTAAAGAGAGGAAGGAAGCAGAGGATGCAAGGTTGCTCCTCCATATCAAAGAAGAAAGAAGACAAAAAAGACTGTACAAACATGTTCCTACCCTCTCCCCAGTTCAAGAAAGCCCTGTGCAAGAGGCTGTGGCAACTCCAGCACCTTAGGTAGATAAAGAATCTGATAGGCAAAACATGATCAACTACCTGAGTGCCACAGGACTCTACCAGGAAGCTGCACTTCTTCCCTTGTCCTTTGAGTATATTGAGTTTGATTATCTCATACAACTTGAACTTCAAGTACTCAAAGAACAAAAGGCTACAAAGAGAAAGATAAGGGAAGAAGCAGCCAAGTCAAGAGCCATCATCCAAAAGAGTCAAAAGAAGTCTGCTGATAGGCAGAGGATGATGAGCTTCTTGAAGCTATATGGATTCTCCAGAAGGAGACTTGGCCTAATGTCTCTATCCACCATGGATGAGCACATAAGGGTGATCAAGCAGAAGATCAAAAGATGAGAGTTTATTGACTTACACTCCCCACCAAGTCAAGCCCCTCAAGAAGTGGAGGTTAAGGTTGAACAATTTGAGACAACACAACCTGGACCTCCTGCTGAACCTCAGCAAGCTTCATCTTTTGATCAATAGCAGGATCAAACTCCCTCTCCTTCTGAACCAGTGAGGGAGGTAGACCCAACTGAAAAAGACATGATTGAACAACAAGGTGCTGCAGGCCAGTCTTCTCAGTTGAAGTTTCCAAAGACGAGGAAAAGGATGGCCTCTAGACCCAAGTCAAAGAAGAAGAAGAAGTCAGAGTCATCCACCTCCAAGCCTTAGGATGAATCAGATCATCTTGAGAGAGTGCATGAAGAGGCAGCTCAATCAACTCTGATTCAAGTAGCTCCTCTTGCATCAGGAAGACCCATCTTATCCTGGACCTACACTACTATTCCAGAAAGATGGCATGTAATTCAATCTACCTCTACATGATCTCTTTGAGATGAGAAGACATTATGAAAGTCTGAGTGATCCTGACCATCTAATGAAGAAGGGTATGGTCATCATCATGATGAGGACTGTCAACATCTAAGGTCTTTAAGTGTTTTGGTAGCATCAGCCTAGAGGGAGTTTGTAAGGTTTCATGTAAGGATGATGCACCTAAAACATCCTAAGTCTCTTCTGCATGCATGCACTGAAGTACAAAGTAGAAATGCTTCGGAAGTTTTACACCCAATCTCAGAAATACTCTAAGTTTAAAATCTTCCGAAGCTAAGACCAATATCTTCTGAAGCCAAAAGTGAAGTCTTTCAAAGCTTCAAAGACAAAGTCTTCTGAAGCCAAGACATAAAGACTGATTTCTTCTGAAGACTTTTGAACACTTGCTTTATCTGATGTACTTTACCATAAAGCTGGACCACTCTCCGCTGCAACTCTGATGTTTCACCAACTTACACAAGTTGGTGAAAAGGTCCATGCTTTTGGTAACTGTACATTAAGGTCTTGCGTCTGTTTCTTTCTACTTTATGTACTTTTATCTTTTTTGTAATATATTAGGATGTGAGCTATGGCATGTCATAGTCACTAGTCAAAAGACAATCTGTCTTTTGACTCTACATTTGATTTTGTTGTTGTCT
Source organism: Flaveria ramosissima (assembly GCA_025215565.1). Classification (NCBI taxonomy): domain Eukaryota; kingdom Viridiplantae; phylum Streptophyta; class Magnoliopsida; order Asterales; family Asteraceae; genus Flaveria; species Flaveria ramosissima. The sequence continues at coordinate 6,118,020 of CM046030.1, read as the reverse complement.
AGATCATATGTATCCAGCTGGCCTTCTAAGTATGGTTGGCTGTAGGATGTAGTATAAAGCATCTCAGGTCCTTGTATCTTTCTATATGCTTTGTAACACTTGTAAGGAACTTGAGAGCAATATACAACATTCTTGAAAACCAATACTTGTGTTGTTTTGTTTCTTGTTCTGTCTCATATTTGCTTGTGTTCTAAGTATCAAATCATTATGTGTTGTGTTGTAAGTGACCATCCCTTAAACGGTCCTACAGCTGTTCTTTCAAACCCACTTTCAAATGTCACCAATGCCTATAAAAGAGTCAGTGCTGCTTTGACCTCCTCTATCTTTGGTTTTTTCCCTGTGTTCATGTCCTGCACTGTAAGTGTTGATGTATTATTAGATGTATTTATTTGCAACGTAAAGTTGTTATTGAATTCTTTTTGTTACTGTAACACCCGGATGTTTTATTTTGAAGCCGGTGAAGAAAGAAAAGAAATAAAGTCCAAAGTCGAGGGACCAAACTCGCCAACGAAGAAAAGTTGGGTAATGTGGTGACATGTGTAGGGAGAGGGCAGCCCACTCTCCCCACACTTCACACATTTCAGCTCTCAAAGAAGAGAGAAGAGAGAAAGAGGAAAAAAGGGAGAAAAGTGGTGTTTCGGGTGATTCGGGTGTCCAAATCCGTCGAGAGGCAAGCCAAATCGAAGCTCTTGTCTTTGTGCTCGATTGTGTGAGTTCTAGGACCCCACTTTTACTTGTTTTCAACTGATTTTGGGGTTGGAAGATGTCAAAAACCCGTTTTTATGTGTGTGTATGTTTGACCCATTTGGGTGTGATGTGTATGATGCGTTTAGAGTATGATTTCGGGCTTGTGTGTGCTTGTATGGTGTTAAGGTATGCATTCCTAAGGTCCAGGAGGGTTGATTTAGGCTTAGAATGGGTTTGGATGAGCTTGGAGGCCGAAAATGGCAGATTGGGTTCGGGATGAACTCCATTCTGCATCAGCTAGGGCTAGGCGACCGAATGAAGGCCATACGGCCGAAAGAGGGCGATTGAAGGTCATTCGCACGATTGGGACTCAGTCGCACGACTGGGAGTCCAGTCGCATGAGGGTTGTACGACTGAGGGTTCAGTCGCATAGATGCTTAGTCGCATGAGTCCATTCGCATGAGGTTAGTCGCATAGGTGCCCATTCGCAGTAATCCCATTCGCACAAGGTCCATACGCACGATTGGATGTTCATTCGCATTGATGACCATCCGCATGAGTCCAGTCGCATGATGTTCAGTCGCATGGAGGCCATGCGACTGAAGGGTGACCATACGCTCGAATAGGGTTGTTACACTCGAGTAAATGTGTAGTTTGACTTCTGGCCTTCGGGGAAAGGTGCAGATGTAAGTTTGGACGTAAGATAACTCGTAGGAGCATGTAAGAGGATGGTTATGGCCCTAGAGTGCATGTAGGGCATGATGATGATGATGATGTTGCATGTTTATGCATATTATGAATGTATGATGTTGCCCTGTATGATGTTGATGAATGTGTATGATATGTTCCTTATTATGATGTATGATTACCTTTCCTATGGCTTTACGTATTATGACGAATGAAATGAAGTATTATGTAACGTAAAGTGGAAAGAAATGACATGTCTTGCATGCATCGGATAACGGGTCCTTCTTTGTGATTGACCATTATGTGAAACCTCTACCGCTTACCCTTAGTACTGTGGCATACGTTTAGCTGTTCATTTATTGACTTCGGCCCAGTGGTTATGACTGGTCAGTTATCATTAGTACTGTGGCATACGTTTAGCTGTTCATTTATTGACTTCGGCCCAGTAGCTAAGACTAATCGGTTAACCCCAGTACCGTGGCATACGCTTAGCTGTTCATTTATTGACTTCGGCCCGGTAGCTGAGACTAATTGGGGTGTAGCATATGGTATTGGTATGGATGACGTCCGATGCGCAAGTAAGTTAAAAGGAACGAATGAAAGAATGATCGAATGAATGAATGAAGAAGATAATAATGATATTATCTATGCGTACGTATGATGTGTGATCACGTTAAAGTAACGAATGGTTTTATATGAAAGTAAAGTATGTTTTATTATTAAAACTAGAACTCACTCAGCAACGCTGACTTTTATTGCATTTTCCAGTTGGCAGGTAAATGATTGCTGAGGATGGCACGGCGAAGCTACTCAGCTCTTTTGGGATGGCATCCAATTATATAGCTTTTGTGATGTAATGCAAACATGAATTTTGTAACCGGATAATGATGTATTATTTGGCAAAAGTAATTATAATGAAACGTGATGTCATTTTTGAATGTTTCCGCTGCAATGATTTCTTAATGTAATGTAAATTTTATATTTTATGTGCGATGAATGACCAACTGTAGGCGTCCCGGGAACGGGGCCTTACAGTTACCTTCTGTTTCAAAAAGAGCCGTTTAACAGATGTTTCTCGAGGTGTTTTCTGCGCCAGTGATGGAGGGTTTGGTGTTTTTGGAGCCGGGGTGGATGTTGATGTAGCATATGTTGTAGGGATGTCCACTGAGTTGATTGTACATCGTATAGCGCCGGTCCTAGTGATTCTTTGAGGATGGATGTGGAAGATTGCTTGTTTCCCTGTGATTTCCTGCATTGTTGCGTCTACGTTTGGACCTGCAAGTAGTTCTAGCATGATATTCCTAGTAACCTCTCCGATGGTTCGTTGAATATTATTGCAGCAATGGTTGCAATATCGTCAGAAATTGTGGCCATCAGCCGGTATTTGAACATTTTTTGTGAGATTTGTGTTTCACGTATGGAGATAAACGTTTAGTGTGCACTTACATTTTAGTAGGATGATCATAGTTTCCATGTTTGGAGCAGAACTATTTATCTCCGGCTTTTAGAAAGTCTTGGTCACATTTTTTACAACCTATGTTGTGCCACTCTTTACCAGTAGTCATATATGTTACGACACCCTTTATGGTGAAGGTTTTACCTTGCATGAAATAAAAAATAAATTTTAGGAAAAGTACATACATAAGGGTGCAACCAGTGACATGTTGTATACCAGGAATTCGTCTTTATTTTTGGCCAGAACCTCAGATAAGGTAAAGTTGGTGTGTATTCCTCCGGTATTCAGACCATATGCGCACTGACACTTGTATTTTCGCTTTTGTTGTCTTGTTTCTGCAAGCTATGTATAGAATTAGTTAATTTAGAATTTTAGGTTTTTTTATAGACTGGCTAGTTGCTTTTAGAAACAACTCATAGGTCTAAACATGCGTCCCTCCACTGTTGATGGGCTAAGATAAATATGAGTCGCGCTTGTAGACTGAAGTTGTATTTTTTCTGTTGTGGAGAAAAACAATGTTACGTTTTCTTTATTTGTGCAGAGAGTGTTATGTCAGAGGACATACCATTGAAATCTGTGACCCTTAATGCAGTGAAGGCAAGTATTACTGGATAGACAGATGCCTCTATGCAACCCTTGGAAACCTGTTTGAACATGTTGCGATTTCCTCCCACAACGCCATCTCTATATCTTTGTTCTTGTGTTGTTTAGAAACATAATATTATTCCAGGCACACTACGCAACCATGGTCTGTAGTCACATTATATTAAAAAACCACTTTTTGTAATTTTAACTGTGAATATTCAAATTATTTGGGGATATGGTGCGCATTGTAATGTCTAATCTTTTAGCAGGTAGGTGTATTTCAGTACGCACAACAAATGACCATCCCCTATAAAACATACTGAAAGTACGTAAACAACATGATTGACACTCATCATTTCATCAAAAATGGAAATAAAAGCAAGTGTTTATAAGACATTTAATGTGAATTTGTCATTTGAATTGTCGAAGAACCAGATAACCGTGTCTTATGTCTTAAAAAACATGTCGTCAATACAATTATAATACATATTAGACGTGTCTTTATATTATCATTAAATAAGTGTGAAATTCAATTATTTTTTGTCTGTAAACTTCATATTTCAGTATAAGTTAAAGTTATGTTGGTATTAAAGCTATGTTGGTATAGTGTAGACAACACCTGGTGTCTTTCAATTTGATAGTCATGAATGGATTTCCAGCTCTTGTATGGTTGTCTTTCATATCTTGAATTATGCCAATGTAGTCTGCACAACGAAAAAAGTATAGATTACATGAAAATACATGTATGCAGGCAACAAAATTAAGTGGACTGGTTATTCATGTAGTCTTTACCCACAATAAACCTATTTTCTCTTTTTGGAAGTTTTTTATTTTTTTGTGAATATATTCTACTCTTTCTCAAGTTGAAAATTCAAAGTAGGCATTTGGAAACTCAGTTGTGTCATCAATTGGTGTGAATGCAGTCGTAGTTCCTATCTGCATATTGGCTGGATGGCCCAAAGTGGATGTATACTTATCAGGCCCTGTGCACTCATATTCGTTAATTCTATAGCAGCGTTGTGCTTGAAGTTTTGAGGCAATTGCTCGTTGATCAGCACCCTTAGCTACAGCCTATATCCCGATGCCCTGAGGCAAGGAAGTGGTAAACGTGATATCAAGTGCACGTCGTATCAAGATGCATATTTCAAACTGATTGAACATGTACTTGAATAAAGTCTTAACATATACTTACAAAAATAATTACTAAACCTTTAAATAACAGAAAATGTCTCATTATAAGTTGGGTAGACATGAAGAGAAGGCAGTGTCGCTTAAACAACAAGAATATCTATACGCAGATGCCGCATGTACAATAACACTAAATCGTATTCCTTGTTACTGGTCACTATTTTTGCTTAATGTAAGTGAGTTTACCTCCTTGTCTACGAACACATAATAGGTCTCATTATCACAAAAAGCTGGTTTCCACATACGAATAACTCGCACTTGACCCCCTGGCTTAAGAGCTAATATATTTGTGTCTTCCATCAACAGTTTTTGAAGAAACAATCAAAAAGTTATACCAGCTATAAATGTGGTTATCTAACATCCTAATGCAGGAAAGTTCTATCTATATTCTCATCTATGAAATAGGAATACATCTAACATCCTAACGCAGGAAAAATCTATCAATATCCTCATGTATGAAATAGGAATGTAAAGGAAGTAAACCTGTTTGGTATTAAGCTAATCTAATAATTCTGTATACACGTATTACTATTTTCAACACTTCTTTTGGTTAGTATTTTCACAGAGTTAGGTGACGTGGCTCGTGACAGAGTGACATATAACTGGCCATGACCAAAAATTGGCTCTGGTAAATAAATGTCTATTTTTTAATGACTGACCCTGGCTTTTATTTATAGTCATAGCATAACATGTTTTCACAAGAAATTGTCTCCTTGTAAATACAAAAGGAAGTTCTTTCGAGTTGTAAAAAATAATACGTGGAATGTATACTCTATGACCTACTGATGTCCCTGTTATGATATGCACCTTTATAACAAGTGGTAACAACTGTGATACTAACAGTCTTGTGTCATTGCACATACCATTTTTTGGTCTATATTACGGATTAACATAATTGGAGTTTTTTTTCTAGTTTTATACAATGTTTAGGGAGTCCGGGAAAGTTAAGCATGTTAAGATATTCCACTAGATACATGGCATCAACGTCGGCGCCATCTCTAGAATGTGGTACCATAGAATCGGTGCTGATATACGAAAACCATTCACCCAGACACATTGTCTGAACTAAGTCAATTATTTCATCTACTGTTTCGTTTTTAGGACATATTACACAACGTTCTGCAACTGCTACAGCACTGGGAGAAAGCAAGTGCTCCTCCTCGTACACAAATCTTATGAGATCAGAAAGAGTCGTGTTGCTATCTTCAATACACATTTGTGAAGGAATGTCGATAATCTTAATATCTGGGTGGGCAGCATAATGTGGAACGCCCTCCTTGCCATCACCAATCCTTAACAACCATTCCGAAAAAGCATTGTTTCCACTGTTGGGCCTAGAGAACATGAGGTTGAAACCCTCAAGTTAATAGAAAGTTTGTAAATGGTGAAGTATTTCCACAGATACGATCTAGGTAGACATGATGCTATGATATCAGCCTTCGAACACTTTGGCTTAACAGGAAGTGTTTGCCAGAAATCACCTCCAAGTAAAACAGACTTTCCCCCGAATGGCACCCTAGCATTGTTGGTGAGGTCTCTCAGTGTCTTATCGAGGGACTCGAAACATCTACGGTCACTCATCGGCGCTTCATTCCATATTATAAGTGTTGTTTCCAGTAAAAGCTTTGACAGGCACGTGTTCTTCTTAATGTGACAAACAGACTTGTCAGTCAATTCCAGCGGTATCTTAAACCTCGAATGAGTTGTTCTGCCTGATGGAAGCAGGAAGGAGGAAATTCCGGATGCCGCGACTGCCAATACAACATGTCCTGTTGACCTTATAGCTGCAATGATGGTCTTAACAGATACGTCTTCCCAGACCCACCATGTCCATATACAAACAACAATGCTTGTGACAGATTATGGTGTGCACCTAGAACAACATCATACACTGCCCTTTGTTCAGGGTGGAGGTTAGCTTTCAACAACAGGTGTTCAACATGCAATGCCTCCCTGTCATAGTTTTTTTCTTCTAATAACAAAACGTTCCTGAGTACAAAGAGTGTAGATTCGCCTAGACGTGGTAGTCCGAAGTCCAACAGTGATCGTGGCGTGGAATTTGAATTCAGCAAAAGCTCGAACTCATACAAAACATACTGCTGAAGGGATTCGGGGTTTATAGAGCGCAAAGAAACATTAAGTGAGCAACCAATTCTTTAGCCTAAGTCCTCACCCATTCTCTGCCAATTTTCTGTCCATAATGAAAGCGGGTCGAACACATCACAATACAACAAAATGTTTATGTGAAGAGACCTAAGTTCTGCTACTGTCACCCATTCAAAAGCCTTAGCAATAGTCGATAACCACTCCTGATCATCCCCTATTAATCCCAACTTTTCACAAGCTTCCCTAAATGTTTGAAACTCAACAGCACCTACAGTTCTAATGTCTGCGTATGAACAACAACCGGTTTGATAACTCAGCAACATTCGTAGATAGAAAAGCTCACCACACATTGGGTGAATGTATGTAAGCCTACCGACAGCAGGTAACCTTTTTGACCTTCTTCGTACCCATGACTTTGTAGATATGTCCATCTATACTTGGTCAAATAATCTAGTCCACGGAGGCTATCTGTGAAGACAACTCAAAACTATTGTTTGCAAGCCATTCAGTTAGCGTTGTCTTACCAACACGATCATTATTCACAATATCATGCAGTCTTTGTTCCAAACCTATCTTCCTAATAATAAGAAAGGGGCAAGCCAAAACCTAGTCCTAACAAGTTGCTGGCTTTTCATCAGCCCTTGCGCGCTAGCCTTTTCCCTTACTAGTAAGGGGCTGCTAGTTGTAGCGCGCATTGTACTAGTGAATAGGAAAAGCGAATTGAGATTACTAATGACGGATGGAGGTTGAGGATAGAACATGTTCGGTCCCTCGCCCTTATCTCCTTCTGAAAGTTAGATTATGTTTTCCCTCGAGATGAACAGCTAAAATCTGAACAGGTGGTTCCTATGATGTATTGGAAATGCAAGTATACGCCAGGAAGCCTCATGCGGACATACAAACCGTCCATCAAGAAAATTCTTTATCTCGTCAACAATCCGAGGAGCTTGGTTGATGAAGAGCCAACCATATCATCATGATTTGTTAAAGCAAATCTTAATCTGTCAGCACCCTTGGAGATGTATTTAAAAAGGTATTTAATTAGCATACTCCATCCACAATATTCAACATTTATATGCGCATCAAAATGCAAAAGTAGGCTAGCATTATACGGGACCACAAAGCCATTATCAAGAGGAATGCCTCGCTTTAAACAATGAGCGGAATCTACAGATCTCCTGTAGTGGACATAACCTCCATTGTCAAAACGCGTTTTCACCTCATAAGGCTCAGGAAACCGTTTTGAACACACACCGTTTTTCATACACGGAGAACTCAGCCGGACTAACCCACATGGTCTGTGCATCATACTTTCAGTAACAATACGATGTAAAACAAGATGTGTTTGTGGATTGAGTAGCTCAGCACTGATATAACGATCAACATCGTCATGAGTACGAATTATGTAAGCATCAGCAACCCTTAACACTGTATGACAATGAGGAAGCCCTCTTTTTTGAAACTCGATTGTGTAAAGCTCTAAACAAAAAAAGAGGTGTAATCAGGTAAAACAGTATAAAAGCAACTCCACCAAAAAGAGTAAGACACGACTAAGAAAATGCTAACATACCAGCAGTAACATCACCAAAGGGTTTTGACATTTTGAGATACTTGATGAAAGGCCGCACTTTCAGCTCAAAAACCCGAGCAATTATATCAGGGCGATCCTGGGCAATGACAACTCCAACCGCACTCATCTCCTATGTAATCTCAGGCCACTTCACGTTACATGTGAACGTTATAAAATACTGAGGATTTCCATGCACATGACAAATTGCTAGCACATCTTGATAATGCTTGTACATATATCTAGGCCCACCAGTAAAAGAAGATGGCAGTACCACCCTTTTCCCGATACTATGGCCCTCCGTGTCACTGCGAGATATGGCGTCATGAAAGCCTTCCAAAAACTCAGAACGAAACTCCTCCTGATTTCTGCGTATGTAATCTAGTCGACAATGCTCAATGCAAACATATGCATCAACAAGATACTACTGGAACAATCTTCCAGCACGAAACAAATGAGTGTAAACACCATGACGGTCATGGAGCTGATAGCAATAGAACATTGATGGAGTTAGGGTGCGATCATCACGTGACGCGTCAGGTAAAAGACGCAATTCTGGTGACCAACCCTGTTCAGCATAGGGAAATAAAAGAGGGTACTGAAGCGGCATATACGACGGGTGCAACTTACTAACCCTATGCGGAGCATCACCCTTATCCCAAACTATCAGATCAAAATCATCCGAACCAACACTACCATCACATATAATAGCACCCAGTGTATTCGGTGAAGCCTCATCATACCTACGATCCCCAGCTCTACTATAAAGCTTCACGCAAAAGTCAGGTACATGTTCTTGTTGGCACAAATCCCTTGCTGACCAAAATAGACGCACATATCCAATAACCTCATCTAACATAACTGTTAAAGCAGATAAATATCAGGCGATAACGACAAGAGTTACTGCTAGAAAATAGACGAAGCCTATTTAACACCTCATTTTGGCTATCAAAAATATACATCTGGCAGAAACCTTGGACAGTCACCAGGCAGCGGACATACATAACCAAGCCAATGACAAACCTATCCAGCAACTCTAAATACATATGGGCTACTACCTTGATTAACAGACGCATCCACCGTTGCTCCAAAAGAGGTCATAGAAAACATCGCGTTATACATGCGGATATCTGCCATAAAATTATGATCACGAAACAACGATCGCAACAACTCTGGGGGCTGCGTTGGAAAATCCAAGGAGACCCTTCCACATTTACAACATTTGTGGTATCGCGACCTGCGAGAAGCTGGAAAACACGTCAGGCGTTCTGCATGCCAAAACAGGCGCCACAAAACCCACAAACCTCATTACACCTTCCCAAATCCACATACTGAGGAGAGATTAGAGGACATGTCAAACCCTCAATCGGGGAATCGAGGGGAGTGTCTCCAACACCTGACAAACCCTCAACAGAGGACGCACAGACCTGACCAGAGGACCGTAACAAAGAAGCGCGATGAGACGACTGTCTTTGTGACTGAAATGATGCCTCAAAACACGAATTAAACAAAGACTCGACATTTGAACGGATACTATCCAGACGCCTACGTTTCACCTGAGAGTGCTATAAAATGAACAAAAATCATAAGAAGAAACGGCGATTGGAGAAAGTAACCTTCAAATATCAAACCGGACAGGCGACCAAACACGCCTAAAATAAACCCAAGACCCTAAACCAATGCTAAACAATTGCTTTCACCTTATACCTATGAACAAAGCATTATATGTTGGTAATAAACAGTTATTTCAGGTTCTTGCTGCCATTTACAACTGAATATTGTAGAATTATAAAACAAACATATCAATGGAACGACAAATGAAAATCAAATTAGTATAGGGTAAACAAAAATCGTGGGTGCATGCAAACCACCGAAGAAAGCCCAAACACTCGTGAAGTCAAGTCTTGCAAAGATAAAAAATATTTCGTAACTATTAAATAAAATCAAAAACTTCAAAATTACCTGCAAGAACATATAAACAACATATGATGGACGAAATTGGCTTAAACCACTCCAGATTGATAGTTATCAAATGCGCCCAAACAACCACAAACAAACAACATGGAGTAATTAAAAATACAAGCAGATTCTCACGCTGGTAAATAGACACATATAAACAACCACCGAGAAGCTTGAAGCCCCAAAAAACAGAGAATCACACAGCGCATAGAAATCAAAAACATGAAACAATCCAGGAGGAATCAGCGGGTGGAACACAACAGAAAACACAAACCGACGATAGATGCCAACAATTATGAACAAATCAAAAAGAAGGAGAAACATACCTGGTAGGAAAATCGGAGAGAAGAAGAAGAAAATCAAAGAGAAGAAGAAGAATAGTAAAAAGTAAAAAAGGACACAACAAAAGAGGAAAAACAACAGCAGCAAAACACACGTGTCGTCAAAATAAAAAATAAAAAGACAAACAACCAATCACAAATAACCACGCAGGACAACACTATTCATTCAAGTTAGTCTTTAAATATATAGGTTAATTGCTTTTTAGTTTGATCTTTAAATTGGCAACGATAGAGTAACGAAAAAGTCTAGTTTTGTTCCACCGGTCCACCTTGATGATATAATAACATTTTTCATAAAAGTAAAAGACAATCTAGATAACAAGATAGTTTTAACAATCATTAAAGTTCAAGCTCATTTTGCTGGAATTTAATTGTTATTGTTCTTATATTTAAATTTATAGAGTTATATTATTCTTCTAACATGAGAAAAATAGTACGAAAATATCATAGAATTCTCAAAAAGGGACTTTGTGACCGTTGCTATACAAAACTTTTAGACCCTAAATAATACAAGAAAATAGTGTGAATGCGGATTACAACCCAATCATCATCCACGAACCAGGGTCACTCATTGTTAACCCTCAACGCACCAATGTCGATTTTAATAAAACATGAGTTGAACCTTCGAATAACAAAAAGGACTATATGCCGACCCGAACCAGAAGTCTTGATTCTAGCACCGTGAGTAATAGTAACAACTCAACGAGGTAAAAGTTGAGTAATTGTTGCAATATCAACGGAATAAACATTTCCATTGGTTTTATATTTCTTTTCTTCATCATATGTATTGGTTGAAAAGGCAGGTGTTGTTGGCATAAGGAGACTTTGATATTCATTCCTCAACATAGCTGAGACTTCCAACATTGATGGTCTTTGTGTCCATTTTTCTTCAACACATAGCAGAGCCACATGCATGCATCTTGTTAATTTATATGTTGAACATTCATCATCCAATGAAGAATCTATGAACTCCATTGCTCTACCTTCTTTCCATAAAACATATGCCTGAAATTGTTCATAGTTAACCATCAAAGTCAAAAGCTTTCTGAAGGATACATAAGTATAAAATAATTACTTAATTATTCAATGTTCTTTCCATCAGAATGATATCTACTCATGGAGAATTGTTGAATCCAATAATATCAAGAACCTAAGGTGCTTTGTACTCCCCTGCAATTTTATCTTACTATGTATTGCTTCAATATTACTTGATTATAATTAATGGGATCCATGAAAATCAATTTGGGGCTGATTTAATTTATTTTTTTCTTTGAAAACCTGACAAGTTTGAAGATGCACACCAGGTTCTTGATGAAATGCTTGAACCAATCATGTTCTCCTAATAGTAGTTTTGAACAATTTGAAGCAATAATTCTTCTTTATTAATGTGTTTCTATGTTCTAAAAAGTTAAATATGATTAGCCTTACGGCAATTGAGTGGGAGATTCTAAGGGTGGATCATCATATTGGACAACTATGTTATTTATGTCATCCTTATCATTTGTTAATACTTGTTGAAGTTGATAATTGAAATGTTTGTAAAGTGTTGTCATTTTAGTTTTACTTTCCAAAGATGATTGTAGGTTCATAATATACTTTGTTGATAATTTTTCTGATTATTTTAAATACCTGCTCTACTAAAGTTATCCTATACATATGTGCTGGAAGCAGTTAAACAATATTTCGCAATCTGCTTATAACTAGAGAAAAAGAATTAGCTTATGTTAGTAATTGAGGAACTTATGAATCATTTAATTGGTTAAAAAGATGGATTTGATCATGTTAATCTGAAAAAAGGAAGGGCAAAACGCAATTTGTAGAAGACCTTTAACTTATTCTACATAACAATCTTATGTTAATCTCTCTGTTTCAGGTTCTCATGGCATTTTTCCTAGTAATGTAACTTACATATTCGAGGAGATTTAGGTTTTGATGCGATCCATATACATTATAGTTCTTCTTCCCACTTATGACTTGTAGAAGGAGAACCCCGAAGCTATAAACATCGTATTTTCTGGAGTATAAACCTTTTCTTATATACTCAGGAGGGACACATCCACTGCATTGCAACAAGGACATAGGTAAGTGTCCAAAGAATCATGATCTATCAGTATCGAAAATTATGTGGATTAATAATACCAACTTGTAAGCATGCTTACTAGGTTCCAACAATTCGGTCAGTGCTTGCTTCAGTTTCATTGTTCTGAAAGCTTTTTGCTATACCAAAATCTGATATTTTAGGCTTCATATCAGCATCAAGTAAAATGTTGCTTGCTTTCAAGTCTCTGTGAACTATTGTTAGTCTTGAGTATTCTTGAAGATACAGAAGTCCTTGGACTATCCCTTCAATTATTTCCACCCATTTCTCCCAGTTCAACATCAACCTTCTGCAAGGATCTACACATGTAATTTTATACTGTTAGTGAAATTTAGTTGAAATCAACTAAGATTGAGGTTCTTATCATCGGTTTAATAATAGGAATATAGAGAAGTTTCATTACCAAAGAGGTAGAAATCTAAGCTTTTATTTGGCATGTATTCATATATCAGCATTTTTTCTTCCTTTTCAGTGCAGAATCCCAATAGCTTTACTAGATTCACATGTTGTAGTTTTGTTGCAAATGTAACCTCATTCTTAAACTCCTCGATTCCTTGTTTAGAACTGTGTGAAAGTCTTTTTACTGCTATTTCTTGTTCATTTGATAATTTTCCCTGTTGAAAAATAATATCAAACCACGTTATACCTATGACCTATATTGGTTAATCTGTACATTTATAGCCATTTGTATGCTCCTAAGAAACTCCATATATTTTTGGAAATAAGTGATATGCAATAAATATCCGTCTCTTAGGTTTGATCACCATCCCCCATGCTTCCACATGTCATTAAATGAGCTTGATGTATCTTTTATGCTTCTATTTTGTGTCACTTATAATGCTTATGCCAATGTTGGTGCAGAGTTGCTTTTAATGATAGTTGAATAAAAGAATTTTGTACTTGAAGACCGGTTTTTGCCTTATTTAATAAAAGAATGGCAAAAAACAGAACTCCTTTCTCCACGTCTGAATGTTACAAATAGCTAAGTCAGCTATGTTGATGTTGGTGTAGCGTCGTATAGTTAGATCACAAGAAATTTGGTACTTGTAAAATAAAAGAAATAAGTACCTTGTAAACAGGTCCATATCCACCCTCGCCAAGCTTATTTTCCTCTGAGAAGCTATTTGTAGCTTCCCTTATGTCTTCAAAGCTAATTACTTGGTGGTTTTGATATGATGATTTGCCTCTATTCATCACCTGTTTCACTATTAAAGCAGATGGAATATGTTACCCTCATTGTTACATGTTACACAGATTGATACTGATCAAATTACTGTAACTTATACGACAATGATTGATCTAATAACCTTTTTAAATTTGATGACTTTACGTATATGATGTGGGCATCATCTCTAAAATCATAAACCATTAGTCATTTTTTAAATTTCTAGGATGAATGGAAGTTTGCAAGTAAAAGTTGGAAGGTAAAAGGTTTACCTTTTGATATGATCCTTTTTTTCAGGTAAAAGATTGTGCATCCTAGTAGCAGGATAAAGGAAGCAATTGTGCACAAAGTAATCACCAGTAATTCCTTGCGGTGGCTGTAAGTATCTGCTTCTTGTGCTGCGAGGGTTGTCACCGTAAGTGCATTTACTTTCAACTTGCTTTTGTATGTGTGTGTGTGTAGTAATGGGTCAAAACGGGTCGAAAGTTGCGCAAAATATATTTTAATCCGTAAAATCTACTAAATCATTTTTATAAATAAACAAATGAATATTTTCTAAAGAGTAATTAACATGAAAATGTAACCATTTTTACCTAAATTGTTATTGTATGTAATGACTATATAACGGACAGTAATTTACATGAAAATGTAATATTTTTTTAACCTAAATATATACCCGAACCCATTTTGACCCATACCAAAATGCAACAAAATTATTTTGTCTCCTCATCTAATTTGTACTTACCAGCTGCTTTTGAGAGTTCCCAGTTGTAGTCATGAGGGACCTGCCAGACATTATAACCAAGAAGCCCCCTTTCTTTTGCATAAGCAACTTTATTTTTAATAGCCTCTACATCATCAAACCCAATCCAAAATGAACTAATTGCACAATAATTTATCACATATGTTGAATTATACACTGAATTAATCTTGTAACTTCTCATGTACCCCTTGATAGCATCATAGCTCAGTGATCCATCTGTTGTAATAGCCAGACCCTTAGCTGGTGCACCGATGCCATTATCTTTAGGGTCCACAAGGGTCCATGCATAGCCATGGTATGCTAAACCAAGCACCAGCTGGCTAGGCGGTAATCCTCTTTTGATCCATTCATTAATACCATAATCTGTATTCACGTGGCTAGATGGATCATAGAGGGCTGAATGGGCTGCTGTGAAATTATTGATCATAGGTGTATGATAGTCGTATGATCGAACATGCACCCAATCAAAGTTTTTGCGTACCGAGTCAACCGGGTAAGTCACTAAGTCAACTTTAGGCGTGTAGTGACCTCCCATGGTCAAGATCAGTTTTTCTTGATTCGCCCTGACTCGCAACTCGTTAAACAATACCCCTAAGCTGGTCATGTTTCCCTTTGTACTTAACAAAGTAGTAACATAAAGATCAAGTCCTTCAAACCCATAACGCTGAGCCATTTTTATCGAAGACTCGATGAAATTCTTTCGATATGCAGGGTTTTCTGTCATTAATAAAAAGTTGGATGAATTCCCATTGATTACGTAGTTTTCACTCTCTGTCCATATGGACAAAAGTGGTTTAACCGACGGGTTGGTTTTCTTGACTGTAGATGCAAACGTGGATATATATGGCTCATCGGATCCTGTCAAAACCAGCTCGTGGGTTGATGGGTTGATGTATGCAAAAGCACAAATGAGGTGAGTGAAAAGAGCAGAGTTAATGTTGGGTGTCGGGTTTTCGCTACCAGTGTACCAATAACCAGCTTTAATCCATGCTTGTGATATTGAAGTTTTCCATTGTAAAGAGAGGAAGATGACGAGTACAAGAGGAATGATACTCATGAATTTGGATAACAACTTCGACGTAGTTTGGTTTTGATGTTCTTTTTGTGGAGTTGTTATGTATATGTATCAATCATGATGGTTTGTATAGATAGTCACCATTCAAGCTATTACCTTCATAAATACTTGATGTAATATAACGTGTTTCTTGGTCCCAAAATTTATTTATGGAGGAGAAAATTTTGAGGGTCCATTCATTATAGCATTAAATAATTTATTTTTCGACATAATTCAAGTTGGGTCAAGTCACATATTAAAAGATAAAGTCAATTTAAATATCAAAATAACATAACAAAAGTACTTCGATGGTCATCAAAATTACGTAAGAGAAATACAACATCTCTAAAGTTGCTCTCTACGATTTATATTTGGTAAACATTCAAATTCTATTATTTATTACGGTCATTGGAAATAAAAGATCGGGGGGGGGGGGGAGTTGTCAAAATTTATTGAGGTCGGTCGACATTATAATATATATATATACATTTAAAAAAATATATCATGGTGGTCGAGTGAACCCAACCCATATGGTTAAGTCCGCCTCTAGATGTTTTTAACATTATTAATAATATTGTTATAAAAGAGTGTTGTATATAGTTGGATAAAAGAACTTGTATATCCATTACCTGAAATAGAGGGCCTTAAGTGTAAATTATTTTTAAAGATAATTATAGGTAGTTTATATGGTACGTCCATATTATAATTTTGATACTTATGCTTTGGAAATTATAGCACTAGTCTCAAGTTATGCATATGGATAACACCAATAGTCTCTAATATGGATGGATTAAGTTAAGAGAGTGTGAAATAATCAAAATGTCTCTTATAAAATAAATAATAATAACATTTGTCTTGAACCCACCTTTTATCAATTAACATATATATATATATATATATATATATATATATATATATATATATATATACATGTATATATATATATACATGTATATATATATATACATGTATATATATATATACACATGTATATATATATACACATATATATATATATATACACATGTATATATGTATATATATGTATATATCTATATGTATATATGTATATATATATGTATATATATATATATATGTATATATATATATGTATATATATATATGTATATATATATATATATATATATATATGTATATATATATATATATATATATATATATATATATATATATATATATATATATATATATATATATATATATATATATATATATATATATATATATATATATATATATATATAAGTAAGCAGAATCCACAAATATCCAAATACTAATCCATACAAAAAACCCCTTCCCCACTCTTCTTGCACTAGATACCATCACCACATGCCACCAACCAACCATCACACCTTCTACCGACCACCACTAAAAAAATCAACACTGCAACACTCGCGCCGATCACTTGCTATTGTTCAGGTTGTTTCCGACTAACGATGGAGAGAGGGAGAGAGATTTGAATCCACTAGAAACCTACAACACGTTTTTGTGGTGGTTATGATAATGTCAGCACTCCACACACTACAAGAAATGTGACCATTTGCCACCAACCCACCATCGCACCTTCTACCGACCACCACCAAGAAATGTGACCATTTGCGGCGACAACGTTATTAGCGCGACACTAATAGCGGAGACATGTCGCCGCTAATAGCTAGCAATCCGTTCCAGCTTGCTTGACTTAATTTTGGTCATTGATTAGTCTCAAGATCTCACGGCTGGGGTTATATCGTACAACACCAATAGCGGCGACACCATTAGCGGCGACATGTCGCCGCTATTGGTGTCGTATTTACCCGGGACCTTTTCCCTCACCCCCAATCATTCGCGCCCAATCCACTCCACTCATCCCCCATCCCCGACGACTCCGGCGACTCCACCGGCCACCTTACCATCCCTAACCACCGCCACACCACCATCCCCACCGTCGCACCTTCCTCCCCTAACCTCCCTACAGCGCGCCTCCATACCACCGCACCACCATCCCCACCGCTGCAGCAGCCTCCCCCACCCTCCCCACCGCCGCACCTCCATCCTCCACCGTCCCCCACCGTCGCAGAAGCCACCATCACCGCCACCTCTAACCGTTGGTAACTTTTCTTTATTTTCTTTTGTTACTTTTCCAAACACTAACTTAGTTGATTGAATCCCCAAAATAGGCTCCCACCACTCCACCATAGTCGACTCTCATCTGTCGGAAGTCACCACCGCCACCACCACCTTTAGTTGCTTGAGTTAAAAGTAAGTTTTTTTAATGCTTTTTTTTGTTGTTCAAACACCAACTTGTTAAAGATTAAATAGATGTATTTATGTATTTAGTAAGTTTGAAAACTAAATGTATTTGTGAGGTAACATATAAGATATGCTAGAGTTTATGCTTAGTTGATGAATGTATTTATGTATTTTGTAGGTTAGAATTAAATGGAATTGAGTATTTATGGAATTTAGTTTGGTAAATAGCATCATCATAGGTTTATGTATTTTTGTAGATTTGAACTAAATGTATTTTTGAGTTAATATAGAAGATATGCTAGAGTTTATGCTTAGTTAATGAATATATTTATGTATTTTGTAGGTTAGAATTAAATGGAACTAAATGAAGTTAACATGCGCCACAGGCTATAGCGGCGACACTCAGGGATAATAACGACGACATATATTGCCGCTAATGATAAAAAAATTTTGTAGTGACAATATTGTTCGACCATAAAACCACAAGATTGTGAGCTTTATCATATAAAATAATACTATTTTCCCACTTAATGCTTAGAACCCCTTGATGAAAGTTAAGTAGAAATCTAATCCCAGTGGTAGCTAGCTTCTTAATTTTTATAGCCCTATCATGAAACAATCATGATAGAGTATACAGAATGCACAATGAACATAAGACAATTTTCTAAACCTTAACTGAAATTAAGTACTAAAATAATTCAGAAGACCACTTTGCTTTTGTGAACTTCATGCATTTTATCAGTACTCCAATCAAGATAACTTGCTTTACAGTCTGTGTTTTTCCTTTATGTTTCTTCTTACACTAACATCTAATTAACTGTTCTAATACTTGAGAGTCGGGATACATATACTTCATTTTATTAAAGTTCGCACATGCGACAAATGTTTTTGTCACTCAGGTATGGTTAGTGTTTAATTTACTTACGCAATTGTTTCACTACTTTGTTATGTTCTAGAAGTCATGCAAACATTACAACATTCATGATTTAGTATGTTTGTTTGTTTGTTTCTGTTTCTATGGGCACTTGTATTTAATAAGAGTGTGAAAATATAAAACACCAAACCCACGAGTAATGTGTTTGTCTTTCACACCTGAGGTGAAGCTTGGGCTTCTGTACTAGTATACATAAAGGATGAAACATGTAATTTACTTATTTTTCTATCAAAGTGTCTATGTACCTCTTTTTTGTTTGATCTTAAAGTTGGCACCGGTAGAGTAATGAAAAAGTCTAGTTTGGTTCCACCGTAACATTTTCCATAGAATATGTAGATAATAAGGTAGTTTTAAGGAGCATAGTTAAGTGGATTTTGCTAAAATTCTATTATTATTGTTGTATTCAGATTTGTAGAGTCATATTATTATTTTAGCTTGACAAAAATAATGTGGGAATATCATAGAATTCTCCAAAAAGACTTTTTTATTATGAATTATTACCATAGCAAGTAGATGAACTCTTTGTCAAACTTATAGATAAGTTTACTATACTATTTATCTACCAAATAGTTGTATTTGTCTACCAAAATGATTGATCTTTGTAGTATAAATACCATCTTACTATACTATTTATCTACCAAATAGTTCTTTTTTTCTTTCTCTTGTAATTCTCTTTGAAATTCTTAAGCTATAAAAACTAATCTTATGTTAATTGTTGTTATATTATAACCATTGGAATATACTATTGGCATTAAGATTAATAGTATATAATTAGTTTATTATGTGTAGCATGACACTAATGTGTAATTAATGTGTATAGTGTAAGTAATATATAGATGGGCCAGTTTGGGTAAAGTGGGTGAACTCGCTAATGTGCAACTGTCATTTGACAGTTAATAGTGGTTGGTTCTAACCAATATATGCATATATATAAAGGGATGTACTTAGTTATTATAATGTAACTGTGATCTTTATGTTTGTTTTCCTCTAAAGTTTTCCTCCATCTCGTTTGTGTGTTTACCATAAAACTGATCATTAAGATCATTTTTTGTTTTGGTGCTTCAGTGCTCCCCTCAACAATAACATTTGTGACCGTTTTCAATGCAAAAAAAAACATTAAACCCTAAGAAAAATAGAGTCGTAGAATGAAAGAAAATACTGTGAATGAAGATTGCAACCTACTCATCATAAACAAACAGGTGCCCCTCATTTCTAACCCTTAATGCACCCGAATTTATTTAAATTTCTTTGTAAAATGTCATTTTTAGAAAACATGGGGTTTAACCTTCGAACTATAAATAAGAACTATAAATTATAAATTATATATATATATATATATATATATATATATATATATATATATATATATATATATATATATATTAACGACAAATCTATCCTACTCCTACTCCTAAATTACACCAAGTTACACCATGCCTGGGTTTTAAACCCAGGACCTCCCCTTTAAGAGGCAAAGCCTCAACCAAGTGGGCTAGCCCCACATTGACAAATTATTATAAATTATATACGGGAATGGTTATTTGGACACCCCAAGATTTTAAATCAACACCCGGGGTACCCTATACGCCGCGTATAGGGTGGATTCACCCTATACGCGGCGTATGGACCCATACGCGACGTATAGGGAATGAAAACATTCCCTGACAAATCCATGTCAAACGCGTGTCAGACGTCATGTCGGGGTTGCTATACGCCGCGTATAGTACCATACGTCGCGTATAGCTTCCCAATTTTTTTTGACTTGGCTGAGAAGCATGACGAACCTATACGCCGCGTATGGACCCATACGCGGTGTATAGGTTATGATGTTTAAATTTTGTGTTATTTTTACATATATTTTTTTATAAAATTTTTGCGTATAGGTTATGGTGTCGACTATATTTTGCACGTTAAGCTTGAGATTTTGCATATAATTTATGTTTTGCAACTTATTAACCGAAAATTTTAAATCTTAATTAAGCAATAAAACATAAAAGACAAACATTAAATGATAATATAAATAACGAAGTTTTTAAATACATAACAAAATAAAAGTTACAATTAATAATATAAAAACTACGGTGAATCTGGGTAATGTCGAGGCGGTGGTAAGTCTGGAGGATCAATACCAGCAGCACGGGCTCATGAAATCTCAAGTTGAACGTGCCAATCCATAAGATCCTCAACTCGATCGAGCCGACGACCCTGGTCTCGCAAACTCCTAGTAATCTCTTGCATAAATGTCTCGATACGTGCAGGCAGCCTCACATCTCTATAAATATGTCGAGGGAACTGTAGCTGAGGTGGCAGCTGATGTGTTGGCGGCTGGTCATGTGGTTGCTGGTTGTGTGGCGGCTGATCATGCGGAATATGCTCCTGCTACTGTTGTGGATCGTCAACGTCGAGCTGCTGAACAGGTGTCGACTGCCAGATCTCACTGGGTCGAAGAGAGAATCTTATGCCACCCGGAAACTGGCGTATAATACGCATGATGAATAACGTATGACGATCTAATCTCACCGGCTCGATCGTAGGAGATACGTCAGCAACATGGCGAGGAAGATAACCAAGACAACGTGCAATCATCATAATGTACGCACCGCCGTACACCGCTCCTCGCTCCTGGCGATGATAATACGAAGCGTAATACTCCGCCAAACATCTCGCCAGGTTGCACCTGGTCCCTGTAAGCAAACAATATAAGTAAAATAAGTCGGGAATGGTACACCATTCCCGACTCTTGCCACGTCCCGTGATGGATGTGGCGATCATGCGATGCAAGTAACGAATTAGAGGATCTCTAATGACAGTGACCCTGCCACGTCTCTGGTTATGGATGCGTTCTTAGGATTTTGCTTTTTTAAAGCAGATAAGATGCTACGAGGCTCCATGTTCTAATCAGTAAGTTGTTCCACCAAATTGTATTCGTTTTGATAAAACCTTCTTACAAATGGGTGCCCCTCCATATGTTGAGCGAGATCATGGTTATGTTCATAATTTCTTACCTCTAATTTCCAGGAATGATGTTTGTTGTCGTATATCCCTACTAATTTAAAAGGACATCCGGTTTTTTTGCTACCAGATCGTCTAACTGTTGCTTTACTTTTGTGTTCACCACCACGATCACAGATAAGCCACACCTTTACGACCTGACCTTCTTTTTTCTTTGATCTACGTATAATAACGTAACCATTATCACGTCCCCTATTAACAGCCCAACAGACTAGCTCATCGAGTGATAAAAATTCTTGAGATGGTTCAAACGATACTTTCGTGTTCTGATTTTCATCATTCGAGAGATAGTTTATATTACTTTGTTGCGAGTTGTAACTTGATTCTAGGCAAAACTTGAACTCATCATCGGGGAACATAAGATTGGTTTAAATCTGGCAGTCGTGTTTCGTAAGCAGACTGAACGTACGAATCATCTTGATTACTCTCTTCCACGTACTAATCATCTTGATTACTATCTGCTACGTACAAAACGCTTGAATATTCACCAAACAAATAGTTACCATCCCAAAACGACATAACGAACGAATAAAAAACTATGA
This sequence comes from Flaveria ramosissima, assembly GCA_025215565.1. Taxonomy (NCBI): domain Eukaryota; kingdom Viridiplantae; phylum Streptophyta; class Magnoliopsida; order Asterales; family Asteraceae; genus Flaveria; species Flaveria ramosissima. The sequence continues at coordinate 6,095,623 of CM046030.1, read as the reverse complement.
TATTTTGCGAACTTACGTTTGAGAATTTCACAATTTATAAAGATATCGAATGTGTTCTTATATACTAGAAAACGAATCTTGTGTCATTTCGAATTCAATTGTACATATACGTGGCGTGTGGACCCATACGCCACGTATAGGTGGTTAGTTGACACCTATACGCGACGTATGGACCCATATACCACGTATAGAAAACGAATCTTGTGTCATTTCGAATTCAAACGTACTATACGTGCGTGGCAAACCTATACGAGGCGTATTGCACTATACGACAAAAGTGATATTTTTAAAGAAAATAGGGTTTTGTGGTTCAACTATTTCTTCAAAATAATTTTTCTCTTAAACTAGAACTCTTATTTCTTTTATATACATACTTATGTACACATAAATGTCTTGATTACTTAATAATCATTTCAACTAACTCGGGTTCTACGATACTAGTTGGTTATGATAAAAAATCTTGAAATTTATTTAAGTTTACCATAACCGACTAGCATTGATGGAACCCGAGTTAGTTGAAACGCTTTTTAAGTATCCAATTCAAATATATGTATATATGTATGTAAATACTTAATGAAATAAGAATCAAATGTTTACCGAGTAATTATGTGACAGAAGAAAATGTTGAACCACATAACACTAATTTCCTCCGATAAGATTGAACGTTATGATTACTATCAATTACTGAAAGTATCAAATGTTTCCTTCGAAACAAGCGAATAAATTTTGAATACGAGCGCATTCGTTTGATATCCGCTGCGTTTATATATTAACGAAAGGAATCTTAAGTCGCGTCAAAATAATTCGAAATCAAAGCTATACGCGTCGTATAGGGCCATACGCCGCGTATAGTCTTTTCAGACGACAAAACTTGCAAAGTCAAATAAGTCATTCAGCATGGCTATACGCCACGTATGGGCCCATACGCGGCGTATAGACTTGGGTCGTATGGGTGTGGGGTGTAGGTCCACCGACAGCTATACGACGCGTATGGGCCCATACACGGCGTATAGCCATATACACGGCGTATAGCCATGCTGAATGACTGATTTGACTTTGCCATTTGTTGTCTGAAAAGGCTATACACGGCGTATGGCCCTATACGACGCGTATAGCCTCCACGACAACTTCTGATGTGACGTGGAATGTTTGGCATTTATGAGGGGAAACTATACGTCGCGTATAGACCCATACGAGGCGTATAGCTGGGTGTCGATTTATGAGAAGGGGTGTTTCTATATTAGGACCCTTGTATACAAAGAAAGAACTATACATTAAACACACAAAAGTTATTGATTCCGCCACAAAAATCATAGTCATAACTCAACGTGGTAAAAGTTGAGAAATTGTTGCAATATCAACGGAATAAACATCTCTATTGGTTTTATCTTTACTTTCTTCATCATATCTATTGGTTGAAAATGCTGGTCTTCTTGGCATAGATATACCTTGATGTTCATTCCTCAATGTAGCTGAAACTTCCAACATTGATGGTCTTTGTGTCCATTTTTCCTCAACACATAGCAGAGCCACATGCATGCATCTTGTTACTTTATATGTTGAACATTCATCATCCAATGAAGGATCTATGAACTCCATTGCTCTATCTTCTTCCCATAAAACATATGCCTGAATTTGTTCATAATCAACCATCAAAATAATGTTTTTTTAAAATATAATCAATGGGATCCTTTGAAAAACAAGTTGGGGCTAATCAGATTCATTTTACTCTTTTAAAACCTGACAAGTTTGAAGATGCACACCACCTGCTTTGTAACACCCAGTTATTTTAAAAGACAAGAAATGAAGAATAAAAGAAAGAAAAGCAATAAAGTCCAAGTAGAGGGACTAAAAGTGTCCAAAAGGACAAAATCTTTGAAAAAGTGGGTGTAAAGGTGGCATGGCCGCCATCACCTTTTCTACACTCAAAACTTCGGACCTTTTTGAGAGAGAAAGGAGGAGAACAGAAACACTCTCGGTTTTGAAGAAGAAGAAGAAGAAGAAGAAGTCGAATTCAAGGTAAGAATTCGTGGTTTTTATGTGTTTATGATGGGTTTTATCCCGGTTACATGTTTATGTGCTTATGTGTTTGTGTATGTGCTCGGGTGTGTGTGTTTGGTGGTGTTCTAGGTGTTTGAACTCATTTGCATTCGGGTTAGAAGGAAGATACACCCAAAGTTGCACCAGGTGAGTTTCTAGACCCTGGTTTTACTTGTTTTTAAACTCTCTTTGGGGCTGAAAATGTATTAAAACGATTTTCAAAGCTTATGTATGCTTACCCGTATGTATTATGCATGTTAAATGTTAATTCTTGAATGTTTATAGGATGTTCATGTTTAGAATAGCCATGTTAAGTTTAGAACAGATGGGTTGGCTGATTGGGTTTGAAAACATATTAGGAACATGATATGAAGAAGGTTCATACGCCTGAAAATGCCATAGAATAATTTAAGTGTACTCCATGCGCCCAAACAGTAGCCCATGCGCCTAAGATTACCTTAGAAATGTTTTAAGTATAGCCCATGCGTCCGAATGGCCCATGCGCCTGAGTGGCCCATGCGCCTGAGAGATCCATACGCCTAAGTGTCCATGCGACTGAAAGGGGTCATACGCCCCAATAGTACCCATGCGTCCGAATGGCCATGCGACTAAGTGGTCCATGCGCCTGAGTTCCCATGCGCCTAAGTGTTCCATGCGCCCAAGTACCCATACGCCTGAACAGGGCCCATGCGCCCAAATAGTGCCATGCGCCTAAACCCTTAGAATTTAATGCAGAATGTTTGGGAGTCTGTGCTTTTAGGGTTTTGACCGAGGGTTGACTAGGGCATATTAATGATGGATTTCGTGCATGAATATGATTGATCATGATTGTCTTATGATTGTTCCTTATTATTATTATTGCTATTATTATTATTACCTATAGAATGTGACTTTGCGTGGTATATTTATTATCGTAACGTAAAGTATATTGTAATAATAAAGAGAAAGAGCAATAAAGAAAGAAGAGGAACATTAATAAAATGTTAACAAGTCTTGCAAGCTTATAGGAGGTACACGACCGTGTTGTCGTTAGCTCAACTGTGTTGCGGGTTAGCTACCCTTTTATGCACACAGGGCCAGTCTTGGAGATTGGCAGGACCCTTGTAGCGTACCCTGGGTGATTGGGTCGGCCTTGTATACAGTATACAGTTCACCCTTTCGAGGGATATAGATGGCCAGTCACCCGTTTTCCATCGCGCATATAGTTGGGGTATTGCTCATTGGTCCATACAGATAGTGAAAGATAAAGAATAAAGAAAACAGAATAAACAAGGCATACAGTAAAGAGATCGAACAGTATTTGTTCATATAGTTGATGCGTGCTCGCATATACAGTAAAGAGTTGTATTTTAAAAGAAAAGAGTATTTTCATATACAACATACAGAAAGTATTTTATTACTATAAAAATAGAACTCACTCAGCAACACTGACTTTTATACATTTTCAGTTGGCAGGTAATTATTGCTGAGGATGGCACGAGGGTAAAGCTACTCGGCAGGGAAAGACTGACATCCATTCATAACTATTATTGCTGTTGTTTTGTAATGCAATTAAACAGTTCTTTTTGTATCCCATCAAACAATAGTGTATTGCTTAACAACAGTGTTTAATAAAATGAAGTGAATGGTTTTTGTTAAAATGATTCCGCTGCTTAAGTTTGTAAATTTATAATGTTTAACGTATTTAATGCTGTGAATGACCAACTGTGAGGTCTCCGGGATCGGGGCCTTACAAGTTGGTATCAGAGCCAAAGTTTAAGAGAATTGGGTTAAATAAATTTTTAAAACCTAAACTTAAACTGAAAATGGGACAAATAGAGGGATGTCAGCCCGAGTAGCTACGTGCCATCAGGTATGTCTTTTCTTAATGTTAACCGGTATTATGTGCGCATGCTATTTGATTTATGTGTTATTAGTAGATTTAGATACTGATTAAGTCAGGATGAGAAATGCTTGGGGTATGAAGAGTAAAGTAAGTGGCTAATCACAACTGGCTACTGTAATTAGGGACTTACTATACTTAACATAAACTGAGCTATTACCTTGAATGACCGCGTTAGTGTTTAAATCTTATAGTGTGCTTTAGAGGATGGCTGGCGGTAGATCTTCCAAGGCCTCTCGTGGTGGAGGTAATGGTGCTGCTCCGCGACCTAAGAGAGGGAGACCCAGAGTCGAGAAGGTGGTTCATGAGGGAGCAGAGACCCCTCATCCGGAGGGTGGCGACGAGAGCGCCAATCTGAGAGCCTCAGTAAAGGAGGTTGTGGTGGAAGAGGTTCATCAGGTCATGCAGACGATTCTACCGTCCGTGATGACCGAAGTAATCAAGGCATTAAAGGAAGGGGAAAGAAACCGGTCCTCGGGAAGACGGGAACAACCAGAGCCGGAAACGGTTCTCTCTGATGATGAGGAGGAGGAAGAAGAAGAGCCTGCGCCGGAAGCGGCCCGAGGCTGTAACTACGGGGCATTTATAAGATGCAAGCCCCCTACCTTCGACGGAAATAGCACCACGGCTGCTGCTCACCGGTGGGTGAGGGAAATGGAGGCCGTTCTCGATATCAGTGAGTGCCTTGAGGACCAGAAGGTGAAATTCGCTACCCACTCCTTTGTAGACTCGGCGTTGTGCTGGTAGGACAACATGGTCCAAGCCGAGGGTAGCAGGGCTATTAGGAGAATGTGATGGCCTGAACTGAAGAGGTTAGTGATTGAGGAACTCTGTCCTCACAGAGAGATGGATAAGGTAGAAAGAGAGTTCCTACAGCTGGAGGCGGGAACGATGACACACCAGCAGTACACCACTAAATTTAATAAAATGGCACGACTGGTGCCCGATCAAGTGACGTCGCTGTCACGAAAGATTAAGAGATACATCCAGGGGCTGCCGGCGGATGTCCGTAGGCATATGATTGTCGCCCGGCCGAGCACCTTTAGATCGGCGGTTGATTTGGCTGGCAGATTGTATGATGAGCGCGAGGTGGTGGTGGCTGAGGTGAACAAGAAGGGTGGAGGTGACCGTAACTGGAATGGGAAACGCGTTGGACGTGGAGGAGCCGCTCCAAACAATAAGGTGGCGAAGGTGGGTGACCGACGTGTGGTCACAACTGGTGCAGAACGGAAGAAGTGTGGCAAGTATGGAAGGGAGCATACTGGTGAGTGCAGGATGGGGATGAACGTATGCTTCAGGTGTGGCCAGCCTGGCCACATCGCTAGAGACTGCAAGAAGCCGAGGGCGGAGAGCTCGGGAGCGGGGAATAAGAAACCGGAGGAAGGAGGGCAGAGGGCAAGTGCTAGAGCTTACACTATGACCCGGGAGGAAGCCAGAGTTGATCCCGATGTCGTGTCAGGTATGTTTCTAGCAAACCAAATTTATGCCTCTGTATTGTTTGATTCCGGTGCTAGCAGGAGTTTTGTTTCCACTACTTTCTATGCTAAGTTGTCTGTTAGTAGTAGAAAGATTAGTAAACCATTCGATGTAGAAACTGCTATTGGTAAGTCCACCAGAAATACTGATGTGATAGAGGACTGTGCCATAGAGTTAGAAGGACATAGGTTCGCTGCTAGGTTGCATGTGATACCCATAGGTGGATTTGATGTAGTACTAGGGATGGACTGGTTAGCAACCTATGAAGCAAACATCGTATGCCGAAAGAAGATGATTCGATTGGTTGCATCCAATGGGAGTTTGGTTACGGTTCATGGAGATCGCGTTACTACGATTCTGAAGATGATTTCGATGGCGGTGGCGGGGAAGTGCATAAGACATGGATGTAGCGCCTACTTGGCCCATGTAAAAGACGTGGATGCATCGGTACCGCAATTATCCGAAGTGCCAATGGTGCGCGACTTTCCGGACGTATTCTCGGAAGACTTACCCGGCGTGTCACCGGACCGCGAGATTGAGTTCCAAATTGATTTGATACCTGGTGCTTAACCCGTTGCCAAAGCACCGTATCGGTTAGCTCCGACAGAAATGAAAGAGCTGATGGAGCAGTTGCAAGAGCTTCTCGATAAAGGGTTCATTAGACCGAGTATCTCTCCCTGGGGTGCTCCGGTCCTGTTTGTGAAGAAAAAATACGGTAGTATGAGGATGTGCATTGACTACCGAGAGCTGAACAAGTTGACGGTGAAGAACCGATACCCCTTACCAAGAATTGATGATTTGTTTGACCAGCTCCAAGGTGCCAGTTGGTTTTCAAGAATAGATCTAGGATCTGGCTACCATCAACTGAAGGTGAAGGAACAGGATATCCCTAAAACAGCTTTTCGCACGCGCTACGGTTATTACGAGTTCCTCGTTATGTCGTTTGGTTTGACCAATGCGCCAGCTGCTTTTATGGATTTGATGAACCGAGTGTGTCAGCCAATGTTGGTTTGACCAATGCGCCAGCTGCTTTTATGGATTTGATGAACCGAGTGTGTCGGCCAATGTTGGATAGATCAGTGATTGTGTTTATTGATGATATCTTGATCTACTCGAGGAGCGAAAAAGAGCATGCCGGCCACATTCGGGAGGTATTAGAGACCTTAAGAAGGGAGAAGCTGTATGCTAAATTCTCCAAGTGCGCATTCTGGTTGCGTGAAGTTCAATTCTTAGGTCATGTGATAAATCCCGAGGGGATTATGGTAGACCCCGTAAAGGTGGAGGCAGTGATGCAATGGAAGTCACCAAAGACGCCATCCGAGATTCGTAGTTTCTTGGGTTTGGCGGGTTATTACAGAAGATTCATTCAAGACTTTTCCAAGATCGCTTCTCCACTAACCAAGTTGACCCGTAAGGATGTGAAGTTCGTGTGGGGTCAAGAGCAAGAAAGGGCTTTTGAGGAGTTGAAGGCAAGACTGACCCAAGCCCTTGTCTTGTCATTACCCGAAGGAAGCGAGGATTTGGTGGTCTATTCAGATGCTTCCTACTCGGGGTTGGGTTGCGTGTTGATGCAGCGAGGTAAGGTGATAGCCTACGCATCCCGACAACTGAAGGTGCATGAGGTTAATTATCCTACTCATGACCTGGAGTTAGCAGCAGTGGTCTTCGCACTAAAGATTTGGAGGCACTATCTGTACGGGACGAAGTGCACCATCTTCACTGACCACAAGAGCTTGAAGTACTTCTTCAAGCAGAAGGATCTGAACATGAGGCAGAGACGATGGTTGGAGCTTATAAAGGATTATGATTGCGAAATTTATTACCATCCGGGCAAAGCCAACGTGGTGGCTGATGCCCTTAGCTGAAAAGAAAGGCCCGAGCCGATTCGGGTGAAGGCTTATCAACTAATCATGACCTCCGATGTGATGAAGCAAGTCAAAGAGTTTCAAGATGAGGCACTGAAAGAAGATCATCTTAAATCTGAAAGGATGAGAGGTCTAGTTGGGGAATTGGGTGAAAACACCCTTGGTGTTAAAACCCGCTTTGGACGAGTGTGGATTCCTTGTTTTGGGGATCTACGGGCGAAGATTTTGGATGAAGCTCATAAGACTCGATACTCCATACATCCTGGTGCCACAAAGATGTATCAAGATATGAAGAAAGATTATTGGTGGCCGGGTATGAAGCGGGACGTGGTGGAGTATGTGAGTAAGTGCCTTACTTGTTTGCAAGTGAAGGCCGAACATCAGAAGCCCTATGGGAAGATTCAACCTCTGGATATACCGGAATGGAAGTGGGAGCACATCACCATGGATTTCATTACGAAGCGTGATGGATGTGGCGATCATGCGATGCAAGTAATGAATTAGAGGATCTCTAATGACAGTGACCCTGCCACGTCTCTGGTTATGGATGCGTTCTTAGGATTTTGCTTTTTTAAAGTAGATAAGATGCTACGAGGCTCCATGTTGTGATCAGTAAGTTGTTCCACCAAATTGTATTCGTTTTGAGAAAACCTTCTTACAAATGGGTGCCCCTCCATATGTTGAGCGAGATCATGATTATGTTCGTCATTTCTTACCTCTAATTTCCAGGAATGACGTTTGTTGTCGTATATCCCTACTAATTTAAAATGACATCCGGTTTTTTTGCTACCAGATCGTCTAACTGTTGCTTTACTTTTGTGTTCACCACCATGATCACAGATAAGCCACACCTTTACGACTTGACTTTCTTTTTCTTTGATCTACGTGTAATAACGTAACCATTATCACGTCCTGCAGGACCGTTTAAGGGCTTAAACACAATTACAACACAACAACACAATGAGGAGATTAACTAAACTTTAATCAAACAGTGAACTGGGTTAACTAAAGTGATACAAAGAAACAAGTAAAGCAAGAGACAGAACAAGAGAGTATGGCTTTCAAGGAGGCAGTATATTGCTTTCTCAAGTTCTTTTACAAGTGTTACAAAGCATAAAGAAAGATACAAGAACTTGAAATACTTATACTACAACCTACAGCCGGCTATACTTTGAAAGCCAGCTGGATACAATTGACTAGACACTAACAAAATCAATTGTAGGATCAAAAGGAATATCTGCCTTTTGACCTTGTGACTATGACATGCCATAGCTCACATCCTTATACATTACAAAAAGGATAAAGTACATAAAGTGGAAAGTTACAGACTTAAGACCTTAATGTACAGTTACCAAAAGCATGGACCTTTTCACCAACTCATGTAAGTTGGTGACTTTACAGAGATGCAACGGAAAAGGTGCTTTATGGAACAGTACATCAGATAAAGCATGTGTACTAAAAGTCTTCGGAAGAAATCTGTCTTCATAGGTTGAAGCTTCGGAAGACTTTGTCTCTGAAGCTTCGGAAGACTTCATGTTTGGCTTCGGAAGATATTGGTCTTGGCTTCGGAAGATTTTACACTTAGAGTATTTTCTAATGCATTGTGTAAAACTTCCGAAGCATTCTTCACTTCAGTACTTAGTGCATGTTGCTGAGACACTTAGGATGTTTTGGGTTGCATCAGACTTAAGGAATCCTTACAAACTCCCCCTAGGCTGATGCTACCAAAACACTTAGAAGATCTTCAAATGTTGGTAGTCTTCAGTACAATCAGGACCATTCCTTTCTTCATTAGATGGTCAGGATCATCAAGACTCTCATAGTATCTTCTCATCTCAAAGAGATCATGCAGAGGTAAGTTGATTATGTCTTGCCATGAGTAGACATTCTCAACACCTTGATCTCTGATAAAATTCCATCTTTCTGGATTGGTAGAGTAAGTCCAGGACAAGATGGGTGTCTCAGTAGTTAGAGGAGCCACTTGAATAGGAGTTGATTGGGCTGCCTCATCATGCACTTCCTCAGGTTGATCTGATTCAGCCTGAGGTGCAGAGGTAGATGACTTTGGCTTCTTCTTCTTAGTCTTTGGTTTAGAAGCCATTCTCTTCTTCCTCTTAGATGACTTTAACTGAGAAGACTGGTCTGCAGCACCATGTTGATCATCAGTGTCTTTCTCAGTTGGGTGTTCCTCCCTCACAGGTTCAGAAGGAGAGGGAGTTTGACCCTGCCTAGGATCAGAAGATGAAGCTTGCTGAGGCTCAGCTGGAGGTGCTGGTTGAGGTGTCTCTGGTTGTTCAAACTTGACCTCCACTTCAGGTGGGACTTGACTTGGAAGAGAGTGCAAGTCAACGAGTTCTCCACTTTTAATCTTCTGCTTGATCACCCTAATATGCTCATCCATAGTGGATAGAGACATGGGGCCAAGTCTCCTTCCGGAGAATCCATATAGCTTCAAGAAGCTCATCATTCTTTGTCTGTCAGCAGACTTCTTTGCATTCTTTTGAATGATGGCTCTTGACTTTGCAGCTTCTTCCCTTAGCTTCCTTTTAGTTGTCTTTCTTTCTTTGACTAACTCAAGCTCAAGTTGCTTTAGGTACTCGAACTCAATGAAGTCATAGAACAGGGGAAGAAGTGCATCTGCCTGATAGAAGCCTGTGGCACTCAGGTAGTTGATCATCTTGATCCTATCTTCTTCTTTATCTACCTGAGGTTCTTGTGGAGCCACATCTTCCTGTGCAGGACTTTCTTGAACTGGTGAGAGAGTGGGAGCATGCTTGTAAAGTCTTTTCTGTCTCTTCTCCTCTTTGAATTGGAGAAGTAACCTTGCATCCTCTTTCTCCTTCATCTCTCTTGACACTTCCATGTCAGCCAGTTCATTTAACTCTTCTAAGGGGAGGGAGATGATTTCATCAATATCATAGTTCCTGGTCTGTAAGTAGGTAATCCTGACTGCCCTTAACTCATCATCTTGAGTATTTGGTCTGGGAGCAGCCCTGATTGCAGCTTGCATGAAGCTAGATGACCCAGTAGAACTTTCTCCCCTTAGTCTCCTTTTCCTCTCTCTCTCTTCCTCCTCAATTTCCTCAGGAGTCATTATCCTTTTCCCTTTGTCACCAACAGACCTTTGTGACTCAGGGTGGATTGAGGCTTGGCCTTCATTGCTTGGTGTAGCTTCCATGCTCTGGCCAGAGAGAGGCTGAGAAACACCTTCACCAGCAGGTGTCTCAGATGGAGTTTGGACCTCTGCAGCAGTTGTTGATGATGAGACAAGGGTCTCAGGTTCTGCCACTGGGCCTTCAGTCAAGGTTTCCCCTATGAAACTAATCTTAGGGTCCACCTCAACATCCAGTTGACCGATGACATTGCCTGATTGCCTAAGTCTCCTTCTTAGAGTGAACTCTGCAAGGATCCTGTCTTGGATTCTTTGAGCCAGCCTGTCAGCTTGTCTTGAATTGCTTGGATTGACAAGTGGCAAGTTGACTAAATCCAGTCTTTCATAGAAGCTCAGGCTTTGGAATTGAAAAACTTCTTGTTGGCCTTGAACTCTGTGAAGTATAAGGGCTCTTCTGTCATCATCATACCTCCACCTTATGATGTAGTTGCCAGTTCCTTGTGGTGGAGATGAGACAGCCCTTGGTATACCTTCCTCAAAGAGACTCCTGATGAGTGAGTCTATAGAGTCCACATTAATGTGAACTTGAGGAAGTTGCTGAGAATGCACAACAGCAAGTGAGGATGGTGAGTCCTCTATGTCCATTCTCTCTGAAGAACTCCCAGGTTCTGTGGTTGTAATAACTTTCTCCCCCTTTTTGGTAGCATCACCCACTTGCATAGGTGAGCTGGAGGATAAGTCAATCACTTCCACAGGTTCTTGTGTTCCTGGTTGAGCTCTCCTTAAAGGTCTCCCAGCTAGTTTTTCCTGCAGATATGAAATCTGAAGTTGCTGATCATTGACCCTGTTTTGCAAGGTAGTCACCTGAGATTCCAAGTGACTAACCTTAGAGACTAAATAGGTGCATGTTTTTGACAATTTCTGCACCTTTAGTCTCAAATTCCCCTCATCTTCATCAGAAGAATCATTGGGGGATGAGATGATTGGACCAAAGTCCTCTCTCTCACCACCAGCTTGAGTTTCTTGGCTGCTGGTTTTCCTCTGCTCACTGGCAGCCTCAGTTGAGATGCCAGTGGGCTGAGTTGCCATGGTTGAGGTCTTAATGATGTAATCACTTTCAAAAGTGAGAGCCTCTTCCATATGGACATCCTGAACAGGTTCAGAAGTGTCCACCTCAGTAATAGGTGACTGATGTGGGATAGACTGAGGAGAGTCAGAGGTACTCATCTCTCTTTGAGTAGGGGAGGAGAAGAGAGACTCATGGTACTCACTGAATCCTAAGTCTTCATCAGTGTAGAAGGATAGGTTGGGAATTGGTTGGTTGAGATCCAAAGGCTGGGGATGGTAGCTGTCCCCTGAAGGTTGTTCACTTGAGTGTTGAGACTCAGAGTGAAGGCTTAAGGCTGTTGGGCTAGTGAGCTCATCAGGGTGAGCTTGAGGAACCTCAGCCCTGATAGGTGAAGTAATGGGAGTGGTTTGCTCCTCAGGAGAAGTGGGAGCTCTAGTGTCCACTTCTTCCTGTAAGGTTGAGTATATGGGGGCCTGCACAGACTCAATAGCCTGAGCAGGGGTTCGTTTGGATTTTCTTTGGTAGGTGAGGGTGATTTCTGGTCTTTTTAGGGGTAAGGATAAAAGAGGTGTGGGTTCAACACTAGCTTGTGTTGCTAGGTTGTCACCTTGAGCAATGAGCTCTAACATTTTTGGGACTAGGGCTGTTTCTACCCCTGAGAAGCCTACAGTTGGCTTCTTCATTATTTTAAAGATGCCGGGCTTCATCTGTCCCAATTTAAGAATATTACTTGTTTCCCTCAACTGTGAGCCCAGTTCACAGTTGAGAATGTGTTGAACATATCTAGGAAACATGTAATACTCTAAGGAGTCTAAGTTTGCAAGTAAATTAGTATAAACAAATTGTGAATACCTGAACTTGACCCCCTGAACCATTCCATGAACTATAAAGGAGAGATCCTCAGGAATCTGGTCCCATCCACCATGCTTGTTTGATAAGCTGTGGATAACCACATGGAGCAGGAATTTCCATTGGGATGAGACCTTCCCTTTCCTGAAGGTCTTTACAGAGAAATCTCCCTCATAGCCCATCTGCTCAAAAGAATGATTAACAGCTTCTTTTGGGAAGGACACCTCACCTTCTTCATCATCCAGCTGCAAATGTTGGTTAATGATGGCCGGAGTGATGAAGATTGTCCTCCCTTGCACTGTGGCAGACAGTGCCTTCTCCCCATCCATAATGACCTCTTGGCAGGTCTTCCAGAATTCAAGCAAGTGATCCTCATATAGAGTAGGATCAATGGTCAGGGAGGTGAAATAGTTTGACAGAGTCAAGAATTGGCAAATCTCTGAGAAACTTGCATCTTTCTCAGAGCTTAACAGAGCAACTTGATTATGTTGCCTGTGAAGTTGCATGGAGAAATCTGGGTTGTTTCTGCGGTTAAGGTTGGCCATTTCAGAAGCTTAAGGGTGAAGAAAGGTAGAAAGCAAAGGCGGTTTAGAGAATTAGGTTAGAGGAATAGTAGAATTGAGGAAGATAGTGGGAAAGAGGGGAACCGTTGGGTATTTATGTGAAAAGGGATTTGAACCAAAGTTAATGAAAGAGGATAAACTTTGAAATCCGGAAGTCGGTCCCACCTCTGAAAAGGTAGTTTACTTTTGCTCAAAAAGTAGTTTTCTTGGAATTCGAAAAGCTTCCGAAGGTTATTTGTCTTCGGAAGTTTTGATTGAAAAAGCTTCCGAAGCTAAAATGGCTTCGGAAGATTTTCCTGAGAGTCTTGAAGATTTATGCTTCGGAAGAGAAATAAACCCTTGGATGCTTTGTATAGGAATAAACAAAGCTTCCGAAGGTTAATTTTGCTTCGGAAGGAAAAGGTCCTTAAAAATAAATAAGTGTCTGAGATAAGAATTTTAAGCTTCGGAAGATGAATTTGACTTCTTCCGAAGGTAAAATCTCTTAGACAGTTATTTATTTTGAAGACATGTTTTTCTTCCGAAGATAAAATTTTATCTTCCGAAGTATCAAAATTTTCAAGAATCTAAGGAAAGTCTTCAAAAAGAATTTTACATCCAAAGAAAACATGAGCTTATGAAAGTGATGAACTAGACAACTTAGGACACACATATTTTAAGAAGAAATAATTAGAATTAGTTTTAAGAAAAAGTCTACTCAAAGTTAATCATCCCAATAGCTGATATCAGATACTTAAATCTCTGTTCATCAAAAGCTTTTGTGAACAGATCAGCATATTGTTCATCTGTATGAACTTTGACTAGTTTAATTAATCCCTTTTCATAGTTATCTCTTATTAAATGATACCTGATGTTGATGTGTTTGGTCCTTGAGTGCTGCACAGGGTTCTCAGTGATAGAGATAGCACTATTGTTGTCTATGTGGATAGGAGTCTCTTTGAAGTTAAATCCATAGTCCAGCATCTGATTTTGAATCCAAAGCACTTGAGCACAGCAGCTTGCAGCAGCAATGTATTCAGCCTCAGCAGTTGATGCAGACACACAGGATTGTTTCTTGCATTGCCATGAGACAACCCTTCCACCAAGGAATTGACATCCCCCAGATGTAGACTTTGCAGTCATGTTGCAACCACCATAATCACTATCTGTATAGGCATACAGATTGAAATTAGGATTCTTTGGATACCATAGACCAAGTGTTGAAGCACCTTTGAGGTATCTTAAAATCCTTTTCACAGTGATTAAGTGAGACATCTTAGGGTTGGCTTGATATCTTGCACAAATACATGTAGCAAACATGATATCAGGCCTGCTAGCTGTAAGATACATAAGAGACCCAATCATAGCCCTGTATAAGTGTTCATCTACACACTCCCCCTCAAGATCTGGACCAAGGGAGTGGTTTCTGGCTATGGGTGTCTTAGCAATCTTACAATCAGTCATGTTGAACCTCTTGAGTATGTCTTGAACATACTTTGACTGACTTATGAAGATGCCATCTTCAACCTGCTTCACTTGAATTCCCAGAAAGAAGTTGAGTTCTCCCATTGAACTCATCTCAAATCTGTCTTTCATCAGCTTCTCAAAGTCTTTGCAGAGCTTTGGATTAGTTGAACCAAAGATGATGTCATCTACATATACTTGAACCAGCAATAAGTCATTTCCCTGTCCTTTGATGAAGAGAGTTCCATCTATAGTACCTCTCCTGTATCCATGTTTACAAAGATACTCAGATAGTGTCTCATACCACTTCCTGGGTGCCTGATGCAGCCCATAAAGAGCTTTGTCAAGCTTGCAGACATAATCAGGATGATCAGGGTCTACAAAACCAGGTGGCTGTTTGACATAAACCTCCTCATCAATCACTCCATATAAGAAAGCACACTTTACATCAAGTTGGTAGACCTTGAAGTTCTTGGATGCAGCAAATGCCAGGAATATCCTAACAGCTTCTAGTCTTGCTACAGGAGCAAAGACATCAGTGTAGTCAATCCCTTCTTCTTGTGTGTATCCTTGAACAACTAGTCTTGCCTTGTTCTTGATGATGATTCCTCTATCATCCTTCTTATTCCTAAAAACCCATTTGGTTCCAATGGTAGTCTTCCCATGAGGAAGAGGACAAAGGTTCCAAACTTCTGCCTTTTGAATTGAAGCAGCTCTTGTTGCATAGCTTCAACCCAACTTCCATCCTTTAGAGCTTCATCAACTTTCTTGGCTCTATCTGAGATAAGAAACAAGAGTGAAGACAAACATTTGCTTCATGGGTTTGTCCTCTTGTTCTTACCCCTGTGACAACATCTCCAATGATGTTTGTGGTGGGGTGAGACTTGTGGATCCTTAGCTGAGGGATCACAGCAAGTTGCTGAGAAAGATCCAAATTTGAAAATTTAGATCTGGCCTGGAAGATTCACCCTCCACATTATCACACTTATCAAGATTAACTTGATCCAATGAGTGTGTGACATCATTGATGTTGTCATCTATGGTATGGTTATTAGCATCAAGAAATTCCTGATCACTATCACCATCACCATTGTTGTCTTCTACAAGTGAGGTGTCTTTATCTGGTTGAGAGGCCTCTGAGCTGGAATTTGAAGGCATGCCAGATGTATCAGCTGAATTTGTCATTGTTGTGCTGATAGAAACCTCATTTGCTGAAGTAGTTCCAACTGGAGCTGAAGATGTATGAGTTGAAGGTCTTCCTAGCTCAAATCTTGGATCAGGATCACCTGTATTTAAATTTTCTGCAGATCCTGAAACATGCTCACAAGATTTGTTAAAACAGTTGGTAACTAAATCAAGATCAAACAGCCAATCCGGACCAGAACCAGCCACACAAGGAGTGTGCTCATTGAAAGTCACATTGGCTGACTCCTCAACAATTCTAGTTCTGAGATTGTATACTCTATAAGCTTTAGCTTGGAGAAGTATCCAATGAAATGTCCATCATCTGATTTCTCAGCAAACTTGGCAATTTGATCTTTGGTATTCAAGATGGTGCAGGGACATCCAAATGACCTGAGAAAACCAATGAAAGGTTTCCTCTTGTGCCAAAGTTCATAAGGAGTCTTACCATGTGTCTTAACTACTAAAACTCTGTTTTGCACATAGCAAGCAGTATTAACTGCCTCTGCCCAGAAGGTGATAGGCAGTTTAGAGTCAGACAACATAGTTCTTGCAGCTTCAATAAGTGTCCTGTTTCTCCTCTCATCAGCAACTCCGTTTTGCTGAGGAGTCCTGGGAGCACTATATTGTCTTGTAATACCTTTTTCATCACAAAATGTATCAAGGATTTGGTTCTTGAATTCAGTTCCTTGATCACATCTTATGGTTTTGACCTTGTGATCACATTGATTCTCAACTTTTAAGATGAAATTCTTCAGAATCTCAGGGGTTTCATCCTTAGTTCTAAGGAAAAAGACCCAAGTGAATCTTGTAAAATCATCTGTGATCACCAAACAGTAAGAGGTCCTTCCTAAACTCATTACACTGGTGGGGCCAAAGAGATCCATATGTAACAAGTGTAGGGGAGTAGTGATGGAGTTCTTTTCCTTAGGCTTGTGAGATACCTTGTGTTGCTTCCCTTTCAGGCATGCAACACAATGATCATCACTTGTAAACTCTTTCTTTGGCATTCCAGTTACCAGATCATGTTTAATTAATTTATTCATGTTCTTAAAGTTTACATGGCACATTCTTTTATGCCATAGGAAAGACTCATCACTATTTGCTTTAGATAGAAAGCATGAAACTTCTCCAGAGGGAGATGTTTCTTGCAAATCCATCTTGTACATGTTCCCTTTCCTGGGGGCTCTGAGCAGGATATGCTCATGAGGAATGACCACACCAGGCTTGAGAACAATGCACTCATGCTCAGTAAAGAGCATGTTATGACTCTGATCACAAAATTGGGATACACTCAGAAGATTGTACCCAAGCTCCTTAACAAAGTTTACCTTCTCAATGCTGAGCTTACCATTTGTGACCTTGCCCCTTCCAGAAATGTAACCACCTTCATCTCCTCCAAAAGCAACTGGTCCTCCATCAATTCTCTCAAAATTATGGAGTAGAGACCTATTGCCTGTCATGTGCCTGGAACAGCCACTGTCAATTATCCAGACATTCCTGTTTGTCTTGAGCTGTTCCTGCACAAGAAAATGATTAGTTACATTTGGAAACCCAAGCCTTACTTGTCTTGGGCTCATTAAGAGTAATAGAAGGTAATGCAACAGTAATAGATCCTATGGTTGTACTATGGGGATCTTCAGCTGTTGTTGATGGAGAAACCTCAGTCATTTGGTCTTTCTTAGACTTCCACACCACCTTTGGAGTCTTGGACTTGACCTTCAAAACCTTAGAAGCTTTTGAACTTCACAAGTTTTGATGACTGAACCTTCGGAAGAATCTACAGTCACTGCAGCAGACTTCAGTGCTTCGGAAGAACTCCTTTCTTCCGAGACCAACTTTGCTTCCGAAGGTAATTTTCCATTTACCTTCTTCTTTGATTTGGAGCTTCCGAAGGAAACAGACTTTCCTTCCGAAGCTTGAGACTTCTTGAGACTCTTTGAAGTCTTTGTATTGGTCATGTGGACAGTACTTTTAGGATTGTATGGGCAATCCTTAGCAATGTGAGAAGTACTTTCACACATGACACATAACATTTTCTTCTTCAAAGAAGTCTCCTTTGAGAGCAAGACTGGCTTTGGTCACATCCCTTCTCCACCTTCATCTTGGTAGATGCTGAGACAGTTCTTTGGGCTGTGAACTGTTCTTGGAGTTTGATGGTCCAGGCTGTGCAGCAGTGGTACACAGCAGCTCAGTCTCTTCTTTGCACTGAGATGATTTGAACAAGAACCATGACTCTT